>JABSTQ010009311.1:600000-829068 GCA_013358835.2 Ixodes persulcatus | reverse complement strand
AGTACTTGGAGGCCGTGTCCATCTCCATTCCCAAGATTTACCCTCCAATTTTTAGTTTCAGCCAAATAGGGTTACTTCTGTTCCCGCCGTCGACGTGTGCGAACAATTCGAACTTGGCTTCTTCTTCGTCTTGTACGATGTGATAATGGCCTTTTGAAGGTAGTCGACTTGCTTTCTTTGAAGCCGACCTTTACCTGCACGGAGTCTTGGTGGGGTCGCTTGCCCTGCTCTTGCACGCTAGACTGATGTGAGCCACTTTGCTGCATTTGTGGCAAACAGCTTCCAAACATCTCCACTTCGCTAACGTGGCCTTTCCGATTGCATCAGAAGCAATTTCGGCTTTTTTGTTCACGTGTGCCACTGTAGCCGCGAGAGGTTTTTCCCTGTTTTTGAACTCCGCGATGTCCTTGGCCGCGAGCTCGTGAGCAACGGCCTCGTCGATTGCGTGCTTCAAGGTGAGCTTCTTCATCATCAGTCGACGTTGCTTAGCCTGGACGCAGAGAAGACCGCACACGAACTTGTCTCACAAGGCTTAATCCAGGAAGGATCTGAAGTTGCAATTTTGAGAGAGACGCCGGAGTTCAGTTATATACTCATTGGCGGTTTCTCCCTCCTTCTGCATTTTCTTATAGACCCTTCCTTCAAGGGCGCCGCCATCTTGAACTGTCGTCACTTCCAGTATGGGCGGAAACATTGTTTTGCCGTCTTCACGCCAGTAGAAGAAACTTAGGATATAAGCGTAACCAGGGGCGGATTTAGAGGGGGGGTCCGGATGTCCTGACCCCCCTCTTGATTTCTGCATCTGTAAAATTTGGGGCGTAAAACGAAGGAGAGGAGGAGGGGGTTCCTAAACATATGGTATGCTGACCAATACCTGACCCCCCCCCCCCCCCCCTCAGGAAATTTTTGCATCCGCCCCTGAGCGTAACCGTCACACATTATCGCTTTGCCTCCCCCTTATTTTTTTACTAGTTACAGGTTGCAACGTTTTAGTATTTTTTCGTCGCCCATACCGGATACACCTATTAGGTGGCTGAGGACGAGAGTACACAGAAAAGGTATATAGAATCGATGACGCTCCGATATTGCAAGTGAGCAGGCGAGAAGAGTCGCTCAGGTGCTTTTTGATCACTTCATAAGTTTTCTCGGACGGTTTTCCCGGCGTCGTTAGTTTCCTCAGTATTGAGTAGGTTTTGGCTCCCATGCTTGTTATGATGGCTGAGACTTTCTTTTTTTCCGGTAAACAATTTAGCACAAAGTGCTCATCTGTCCGTGCGATGTAGGAGGTCCAATCCTCCGCTGATTAATCAAAACTGTCGAGCTTTCCGATGAGTGCCGCGGTACCGGTGCTGCCATCGTGGTTTTTGCGCGGATTCTTGACGTCCGCTCAGCCTCTTTTTCACGGGTGCTCTTCTTTGCCGATTCTGCCGACTGTTGAGAAGGGGAAATGTCACCTGGGGCGGAGCACGTACTCAACCGGTCCTCAACGTAATTTGTTATGATTGTCAAATGGAATTTATTCGTCTACTTGGACAAACAAAGGCATGAAAAGGCCAGTTACAGAAGGCATGGTGTGACGGTTACTGTAGGGCGGCCATGTTCTTCTTGTTGTGTTGTTTTGCCCCTTGGTTGTTGCTTCAATCTTTAGTTAGGCTAAACACGAACCTTCTTGAAGCTATTGTCCTCTGAGTTCCGCAGCACCCGTGCGTAGCTTTTGGGTTACTTGCCTCATGAGGCACGAAAGTCCAGCGAAACAAGACGGAAAATAAAAATGTCCACCCGGAGGGAGAGTGTCCGGGTTCCCGAACGGCATGCAAAACAGACGACGTATGCTAGAATATTTATTTTTCGAAATGTTATATCTGAGCAAATGCACCCAAGTATCACAGCGTACACTTTACTTTCTTTGTTTTCGTTGAAATAGAAAGCAGTCTGTAAGTAAAACAAATTATTGAAGAACGATTTCATTTGGCCGCCAAAACGCAGTGGCTCTGATACTGACGGAGTGATGGCGCCATCTATGCGATGCCACGCAAAGCAGACGCGATTGTTCCTCTTTTCTCCGGGGTCGTCGTCTGTTCGTACACCAAAAGCGGCCGCCGCGCTTTTGGTGTTGTGCTTGGGCGGCGCCTAGCGGAACACACGGTCCCTCCAAGCCGTTCACGTGATATTTCTTGGCCCGCGCGCTCCCATGGGGAAACGCGGAGTCAGCTGATCGCCCCTAATAAAGCCGGTCGTGGTTTCGGTACTCTGAGAACACTCAGTGATTCTACTCGGAGCATGCTCCTTGATGCTTGATTAGGTGATTCAGCAAAGGGTATACATTGGGCAGGAGATGGAAATAAAGTGACGTTATATCGAGCTTGTTGTCGATCAACGAGTGGATACACTCTGCTTTCTGGCATTTTTTGGGAGCGTGTCTATTTAGTAGACGCCCGATTCAAAGGGAATCGCATGCATGTATGGATGCACACGTACATACATGCATACATAGATACATACATACATGCATGCATACATACATGCATGCATGCCTTAATGCATACATACATGCATACATACATTGCATGCATGCATGCATGCATCCATACACACATTGATACATACATACATACATACATACATGGATGCATGCATGCATACATACATGCATACATACATACATACATACATACATGCATGCATGCATACATACATACATACATACGTACATGCATGCATAAATGGATGCATGCATGCATACATGCATACATACATACATACATACATACATACATACATGTAAGGCATGCATGTCCCCACAGCATAACAATGAAATTGAAGCTCGCCTAGCACAGTCTGAGCACGAGCGCTTCGCTCTGACCAGTGCTTTGGTCGTACGAGGAGCAGCCTTCGAATCGTCATCTTCGATATCTCTAATAAAAAAAATACAAGAAAATTTGGTTTGTTGTCCCCACAGCTGAAGCGTACAACTAGACGCGTGACGGTTCGATCTACTCCCCAATAGACAATTGCAAGCATGGCGCCTGACTGGTGCCTCATGCGTGCAAGCACGTGCAGCGTGCGCGTGAGCGTAGCTTTGGCAAGCTAGCAATTGCTCGTACTTCCCCGCACGAGCACAGGCATGGCGGCCGCCAGATGCCCTGCTTGCAATCGTCTATAGGAGGTATTCACTGGCCGCCATATTTGAGGTCACTGTTTAGAGCGCATGCTGGTTGGAAAACGTTTATTGTAAGAAAAAGAAAAGTCTTGCGACTGAAGTCTTTAGACTTTAAAAAATGTGAGGGGGGGGGGGGAGGGGAGGGGTCGCGCAGGTACAGGAGCTTGCTACGCGGTGCCTAGATGAATCTTTTTATTCCTGTAAAGGCGATGAAGTCTAGGAGACTCTTAAGCAGCTCCTTATTGCGTTCTGTATCTTCTAACGCTTGTAATGGTTGGGTCCATTCTTCATAACTTATTACCCTTGCTGAGGTCTTATGCTTCATCCTCTTTTCTTTCCAGCACTCGCATTCCCAAAACATAGGCCTTAGGCTTCCTGTAGTCTGTTCGCAGAAGGGGCAGCCGCTATCTTGGCTTATGCCTTTTCTACTAAGCGTACATGGGTCGTTCGTGGCTTCAGAGTGCAACCTCCTAATGCACACCCTTTGCCACCTACTGAGCCTCATTGTTGGTAGGGCAGGAGGGATAGGTTTAAGGGCATTAAGTCTGGCCCTTCTTCGTTCCTTATTGACGTCCCTGGCCTCGTGAGGAGCGAAGTCAAACGGGTCCCGTTGCTTGACGGGCACGATGGCTGGAAGCGTCGATTGGTGGCGATAGTATTGGAAGATTATCTCCGCCTTGGCTTCCCGCTCGGCCCTGTCTTGTCCAAGGATCCCTGAGTGACCGGGAACCCACTCCAGGTAGAAGTTGGTGTCCTTGCTTCTTGCTTCTTTGATGTTTATCATGATCTTTTGTGCTGCCTTGTCCATGGTGCATGGGTTTCGAAGTTCCTCGATGGCCTCTCTAGAGTCCGAGAAGAGGTATATAGTCTTCTTTTCTTCATGGCAGTGGCTCTGTATGGCGTCGGCCACTGCTTCTAGTTCGGCCCTTTTCACGTGGGTTCCTTCTTCCAGGAGCCTTCGCGCATAGTTGTTCTTTGTCGTGTTAAACCATGCACAAGCCGCACCACCAGCAATCTTGGTGGTGCGGAGTGCACGTGGCGAAAGAACTGTGGAAGCTCTCCGTCAGCACGCGCTCCGCAGCCGAGCACACAGCTATGGCCGCCAGTGAATACTCCCTATAGACGATTGCAAACAGGGCATCTGGCGGCCGCCATACTCTTCCTCGTGTGAGCAAGCACGTGGAATTCCAGGCCTGCCAAGGCTATCTTCACGTGCATGCTGCACGTGCTTGCACGGATGGGGCACCAGCCGGGACGCCATGCTTGCAAACGTCTATAGACGACTGCAAGCAGAGCATCTGTTCGCCGCCATGTCTCTGCACGTGCGGGCCTGTCAAGGCGACACTCACGCGCACGCTTCACGTGCTGTTGCCCAGGGAACACCATCGGATGGTTACGGTGAACTAGAATAAGAGTAGAGGAAAAATCTGCGGCCTCCTGCTGATGCGCTTCGTATATGAACCTACCAGGTAGCGCTGGTGCTCGATTCATGAACACCTGTGCCAGCGAAGTTCGCGCCAAGCGTGGCCGTTTTTGACTTTAGCGGTTTATTAGTTTGACCTATATATGCTTTATGTGTGTTGCAACGTCTATGAATTAATATTTAAAGCTTACTTGGGCAATGTAGTGAAAAGCGGGGTACCCAGTCTTGCATCCTGGCGCGTAGCGGTGTGCATCCGTCTTATTTCTCTTCGGTTTTATTCATTAGCGACAAGCCTCAATCCTATGAATAATCACATCCCCACCCCTGCCCGTTTGCATCTGGATGAGCATCGTACCGGCGTGAGGTCGTGTATCACTACTGCGTGGAGCACGTTAAAGACCCCAGGCTAGCAGGCGTACTGCACTGGCTACATTGCTCATATACTGTGGGTAACAATGTCGACCATAGGCACCACAGAAACCATCCTAGAACGTACGCGACGCCATATGCCATTTTACTGTAGCTATGTCCTCCGGATTTCGACAACAGTGTCATAGGCGTGCATAGGGGGGGGGGGGGGGGGGGGGCTGGGGGGTCCTGGCCCCCCGTGATGACTTGGGTAGGGTGCAAATTTAGTGCGTGTTCGTTTTTCCTTTTTTTATTTATTGGGGGCGTTTTGATTGGAACAAAATCGGGATGACGCCGGAAGAAAGGAAGCAAAACCATCCCCACTTTGTTTTATTGAACTTGAAACATCGTCAAGTATATCCTAGAGGAAACGAAGACCGTTAATGTGCGAGTGCGCCCTTAAACCAGAAGAAATCGACAAAAAAGTAAAGACTGCGGCTCGGCGGAACGATAAGTCAAGGCTGCGCACCTGGGAATCTAGCCGCAGGGCTGCCGGGTGCAGCATCCTTCTGCAAAAATCCTCTTGTCTAAGTCGTTTACCTTTTAACGCGAGGGTAAAGTACTGAAGGACACATATTTCAACTCACAAAGGCATTTGTTGTGAAGAATTGGGGTTGTGTGTATGTTTATACAGCCTAGAACTTGGTCTGCCTCGACGGGCGACGAGTCTCCCAGCTGTAGATGAGCAATTTAACCAGTGCAGTACAACCGCTAGCCTGGTGTCTTTAACGTGCACCACGCAGTAGTAATACACGACCGCACGCCGGTACGATGCTCATTCAGATCGAAACGGGCAGGGGAGGGGATTGCACCCAGGATCCCTGAGTTCTGCAGCGCGAGCTTTCGCTCCACGTGCTCCGAGCGGGTGTGCGCTAACCCACTCGGCCACCAATCCCCCCTTGTTGTGAAGATTAACGTTCACTGCAGCGTTTCTTTTTTTCTTTTTTTTTTGGGGGGGGGGGGGGGGTGTCCTCCCTTCAAAAAAAAAATATCGGGAGGGGAAACTAGAAGGGTAGTGAGAAGCGAAGGAAAGAATGAGCCAAGGTCTCCAGGCCACGGGGCTCCGGAACCGGGGGGGGGGGGGGGGGCGCAGGGGGGGGCAGTCGCCCCCACAGGTTCAAAACCAGTGGGGGCGTGCCCCCCCACTCAAAGCTGTTCCGACCCCCCCCCCCCCCCCCCCCCCACCCCGCTCTTGTACCCTCCCACCATCCGTGAGGCTGTGGCATGTTGAAGCTGCACTCCACAGGCGACGAGGCCCCCCAGGCTAATCCGACGCGAAAGACAAACCATCACAGCGCAGCGGCGCAGCCTCCGCTACACTGTGACTACCGAAGCGCTCCCTGTAGGCGCTTCCATAGACATGGACATTTGTCTAGAAGCCAAAAGACCCCACCCCTTCAGAAAGAAAGGGGCTACTAGGTACAGTGCTAGGAATGCGACGCTTCGCACATTGGAGAGACAGGACAAGAAAGAAAAACAAGACTAAAAGAGCACGCACGGGACGTCGCCAATTCCACAAACGCCACCCGTTTCAAATCCGAACTCATCGACCACGCATGGACGTCTGGCCACCAATTTGACTTTGACAAGGCATCGAGATACCTTAGCGAGGGAGAAAAGGTGGGGACCGAGAAAGCTGCTGGAATCGTGGTTCATCCAGAACGACAAACGCGAAAGTGATTCATCGCTTGTCAACAAGACCCGTGGCCCCCTACCGGAGGTGTACACAAACTTTATGCCCAAAATAGCCGAAGTGTCAAGCCGTTTTTGTTATTACAGTTATCATAGACATGGAGACACACAAAGGGAAAGAATCTCAAACGCCTCAAACAAGACGACTAACGACCACCCTTTTGAAAAGGGACACTACAATACAACCGCACCCCCCCCCCCCCTCCCCCAGGTCCAACACTCACGACGTTTTCCAGACAGCAAAAGCCTAAGCACAATTATCTACTTCCAAGCCAACCCTTCCCGAATTCCCACAACGCCAAATTTGACATGCCCTTCAAACAAGCAAAAACTCTCTCATCCGATTACTACTGCGATGGGGTTTTTCTTTGAACTTTCTCAGCGGTCCTCCAAGAAAGTACAAACTGTCTATGTACATTTAGTAGACGTTTGATTTGAACGCCGAAAGCGTTTCCGACACAATGAAAACAAGATTTCTTCAGTGCATTACCAATTAGTGCCCCTACCACTCCCCCTTTCACGAGTTTCGAATGAGCACTCCATCTAGAAAGAACCCTCCTCGCAGTTTCCTTCCCATACCACCAGCAAAACCCCTTTTTTTTTCGGGAAGGGTTGGCTTGAAAGTAGATAATTGGGCTTAGGCTTCAGCCGTCTGGAGGTCGTCGTGAGTGTTGCCGGGGAGTGGCTTAAGCTGTCTGGTGGAACTCAATAGTCGTCTTGCTTGAGGTGTTTGAGATTCTTCTTGCCCTTTCTGTGTCTCCATGTTTATGGAAGTCTATTTATTGGTGCGCCAGCGTTCTAGTTGGCGCCGAACGTCCCATCCGTTACATGAAGTTCATCTTGAACCCCGGCATAAAACATTTTCGTGGTAAAAACGCGCTCCGGCCGCCCGCTTGGTCCTCTTCCCTTCGTCAGAGCAAGACTCCGTGGAGCAAGGTGGGATCATCTTTCAATGACACGGTAAGCTACCACGCTACTTCCTTTTCTGCTGCTATCACCGGCTGCCATCACCGGCTACTTTAGTGCCGTTGTATTTCGCGAAGTGGTGCTCGCGGTCCGAGGGGCAACGACGACGAAACTTCATGTAGGACGTTTTCTGTGGACGTCGAGCATTTGTTTTACTCTATTCCCCAAAATAATTTGTTAGTAGCAGTGAATAACTGCATCGAAGCCACCGGTGAGGTGAAGTTCAGGAACTCTAGCGGAGTATCGAGTGAAAGTTTCTTAGAGCTACTCAATTTTTACTTGAAGTATATGCTGGTCGAGTGGGAAGGGGGAATTTTTGTTTAAAAGGATGGCATTTGCATCGGCTCATGTGTAGCTCCGGTTCTGAGCGATATTTTTCTTGGCCAGCTTGACGTTTCTCTAGAAGGCCCCTGCAGAGTGAGGGTGTCAAAAGAGTGTTTAGAAATGTAGACTATTTCGTGATTTTTGTCGACGACGTTGGCAGAACGGATGCCATTCAACGTGTGATGTACATTTTCAGAGACATGGGAAAGGGGCTTTATTTTACTTTTGAAGCCCTTTCTGACGGTCGTCTGCAATTTTTAGATCTGTCACCTTGATGCGAAACCATGTGTGTTGGTCGTACAGTCCCCGTTCGAAGAAAGGGATCCTACCCTTTGAGTCTGCACACTCAAAACTCGCCAAGAGGAGTATCGCGGTGTCTTGCTTAGGATCGGCATTGGTCAAGTCATGCCATCACGGTGTGAAAAAGAGTTTTCATGACTAGTTAAAAAAATTAAAAGAGGCAGGTTTTCCTTCACGGGTGCTGGAGGAAGTGTCGGGGGTTTTACTGAAACGTCTGAAGGGGCCGAAAAATTGGGTACCACGAAAGAAATTTGTCAGGCCAGTGGTGCTTCCGTACCTCCATGGTGTCCCCCACAATGTAAAGAACGTCGCTCTGCGGTATGATGTGCCAGTTGTTTTCAGCGCACCAGAGAAATTGATGCAGTTGTGCAGGAAGGTTCGCGTGTCAGAGAAGAAAATGGGTGTTTTTTCATGTGGAAAGAAACATGCAAATCAGCTTGTCAACTGCCGAGTCGGCGTTGTGTACTGCATACCACTGTCTTGTGGTAAGGCGTATGTGGGCCAGACTGGACATTGTATTAATGATAGACTGAGAGAGCACTGCAACTCTCTTCGTACCACTCCGTATGGCCACTTAGCAGTCCACTGCAGCAGGTGTGAATGTGCTCCTGGTTTTAGAAACAAGTATTTTAGGACAATTTAAAAAGCAGAAAGCAAGGGAGGTTTTAGAGGCTTTTATTATCAAAACATTGGTTAATGGCTGCATAAGTCACCCGTCACTTGATTTGACAGATGCTGAGGAGGCATTCCTATCTGCGACAGTGCCACGCGCACGTTAGGGAGGTGGTAACAAAACAAATGGTTCCTCAGTTTTTTAGATTAGAACCGGTAAGGGGGTGGGGACAATTGAATGGCGCATGTGCAGCCGGCGAAAGGAATCATCTGCGTGTTTTCCCAAGTTTTAATAGAACTTCCAGTTGCAAGTAAGCGCTTGTCTGTCGTACGTGTCTCTTTTTCGTCCTTGTTTTTTGCGCGCTTTCTATTTTATCATGAACTGTCTTGTAAAGGCACGACTTCAAGCAATACGCATAACGACTTTGTTGATTTTGCAATGTATTTCAATGTATTTCAATTTTGGAATGTGCAGGTCCGTGCAGGTCGCAGCAGCCTATATTTATGATGAAGAAAGGGCAAAAGAAAATCAGCACATTCTTCCTCCCTGCTCCAAAACGTGCACACGTTACTGAAACTAGTGATCAAGGTACTTACCTTGTCTTCTCAGAAATATTTTATTTGCCGTTCCTTTCGAGTAGGTTGAGCATTTGTATTTCTAATAGAAGCCGCTGAAGAAAGGAAGGTGCCTTGACAGTCACGTTAATCAATCAAGTGGACATGCGGTGGGACCGACTCATGGTAAGCGATGGCGAGTCAGACTTGTTATGAGACCAAGGGGACTGAAAATTAAATGCCGTGACATATAGACATATATATGCATATATATATTACATTGACTCCAGAAACTTCGGCCATTACTACAGACACGGAAGATGGGAAGGAGAGTGAATAAGCGGCTGTCAATGTCCTCTCGGAGCTTCTGCCATGCTCGACGGACTGTTCTATTGGTAAGATACCACGTTAATAACCTAGAACAGCGTTTTATCACCAAAGTAGAACACTGGCTTAACCTTCTCTTTCCGTTTTCTGTTGTAGAACCACAGGAGACAAAAGCATCACACACTGTGCGTCGAGCTACAGAGACGGAAAGAGCACCGACATACTCCGAGATATCTATACAAAGCGGCAACCAAAACTCCGATAGAGATATGCCGTGTTTGCGAGCTGTGCTTAGGAAAAGCTACAAATTTCCGAAGAACAAAGACGGTCGCTCATGTCACCCCGAGTGGTTTGAGAGGTTTCCATGGCTGTCTTACGACTTTGAGCATGATGTAGTTTTCTGCCACGAGTGCCGTGAGGCTTTAAGTAATGAAGTTGGAGATAACACACGAGCTATGGAGTTCTCGTTTATGAAGACGGGCTTTAACAACTGGAAGAAAGGTGCCGAGAGGCTGCAACGCCATGAGAAAAGCAAATTTCATGTAGATGCTCTAAACCGTAGCCTCTCCAGAGCAACAGGAATTCGCGTTGTGCAGCTTCTATCTACGCAGAACCAGAAGCAGCAGAAAGAATCTATGATGGCGCTGCGCGTCATAGTCAGCTCTATTCGTTATTTCTGTCGCTCAGGTCAAGCGTTACAGGGGCACACAAAAGAGGACGGCAACTTCATAGATCTTCTAGAAGAGCGATCGAACGACGAGCCAGCACTTAAAAGATGGCTTACGAGGAGAGACAAATGGCTGAGCACTGATGTGCAAAACGAAATAATACAGATCATGGCACACAATGTACAGCGCAGCATCGTGAAGGACGTGAGGTCGAGCCCGTTTTTTGGTATCATTGCTGATGGGACTACAGATATCACAGGACAAGAGCAGTTTACATTATGTGTGCGATGGGTAGACCGCTTGACTCTCAGTGCACGAGAAGCGTTCGTCGGGCTCTACAACGCACCAGACAGTATGGCCGACACACTCTACAAAGTCCTGAAAAATATGATTTTAAGAATCGGTCTTGAATTTCAGAACTTGCGCGGACATTGTTTCGATGGAGCTGCTAATATGTCCGGACGTTTGTCCGGAGTACAAAAAAAAAAATTTGCGACGCTGAGCCCAGATCCCTTTATGTTCACTGCAGTAACCATTCCTTGGACTTAGTCTTGCAGGAAGCCAGCAAAAGTTGTGACGTAATAAACGACGCCCTAAGCATCGTGAAAGACATCTCCAATTTAATATTGGATTCACATAAGAGGCGGAGCGTGTTCGTTAATGTTGACAGTCCTCCGTGTCATGAAATACCTGAGCGTGTTGACTCGAGCCCGAGAAGTCTGCTGCCCCTTTGCCCAACCAGGTGGACGGTCAGGGTACAATCACTGAGGAGGTTTCGCGAAAACTATAGCAGAATTCAAGAAACTCTGAATGAGTTAACGCAGACACCGCGCTCAACGACGGAAAGTTGCAGGGCTGCCTTACAAGGATATTCAAAATCCATGAAAAAATTCGAGACGCTATTCGGAATTAATATTTCAATAGCGCTGTTTGGCCCATGTGAAGAAGTTGCAAAGGCGCTGCAACGCCCAGCTCTCCGCGCGGCTGACGCAAAGGAAGCTGCCGAGGCATTGGGTGAAGCGATCTCCCTCCTACGCTCAGAACCGGCCTTTGACGAACTGTGGCAAAAAACTCAGTCAACTGCCACGCAGATAGGATTGAAAGAGCCTCAGGTGACAAGGCCTACAAGACCACCAAAAAGGCTCGAGCTCACAGAGAAGCCTTCTGAACCTGCTGCACTTGACCCCAAGACAAGAATGAGGAAGAAGTTTTTCGCGGCCATTGTCCAGATAACGTGTGAAATCCACCGTCTGTTGAAGCAGCCCGGAATAGATAAGCTGGTTAATCTTGAGCTGACGTTGACAAATGCTGCCAGGGGGCAAGAGTATACACCAGATGAGTTGCGAAAGAATTTAGGTAGACACGTTGATGATTTTGTGCTATCTCGACTTTCAGCACAGTTTATGCTCTTGCCATCTCTTCTGTCCGATGTGGACACAGTAACAGTAGAAAGCATCATAGATGTCCTACAGAAAACGTCGGAGGGGGTGCGGGAAATATTTGATGAAATTATTAAGTACGTCCAGCTTTTACTGTCCATTCCTGCATCCGTAGCCTCAGGCGAGCGGTCATTCAGTGCTTTACGTCGAATTAGAACGTACCTCCGCAGCCGTATGACACAAAGCAGACTAAAGCATCTTTTACTCTTACATGTCCACAAGGGCAGGACCGCGGAACTGGTGCTAGACGAAATAATCAACGAGTTTGTTAACAGGACAACTGAACGGGCAGCCACGTTTGGTTTGCCATGATGGCGCACCTTTCAGTATATAAAAAAAATTATTGTGTGTGACCCGATGTAGAAGGAAAAGTGCGGGTTTTGAATTTTGTGCATCGTGTTTTATATGTTTTATATGTGTATATTGTATGTATATATGTATGTATGTTTGCATCAGTAGTTTGTCACATGTATTCTTTGTTTGGAAGCCTTGTTAACCCGTTTCTTTTAAAGTTGTCATTCATTGTTTCTCCAATAAGTGTGTTCTCACTAATAAATATCCGAAGATTCTATCAGACTTCAGCCTTCATTCTCTGCACTGTGCTTTGTCAGTGGTCGTTGATATATACAGGGTGTTATTTTTTATTCGAAACAGATTTTTAAAAAAGGAGTCTTTACTGCTACGTGAATGCCGTCTTCACTATGTGTTTCTTGAGCTCGGCGGACATTCGAGAGGCGAACAACCGTCACAGTCTGGTGAGTCATTAACTAAAATCTGTTAATTAACTTTTTAATTATTGGTTTTATGGACCATGTTGCAATTGTAATTTTGAAGCCAGCCGTCATGGAAGGCTATACCAACTTACACATTTAAAAAAAAATGCAACTGGTTTGGAGATATCCGTCGACAATTTCTCCCCTTTCTATCATCCGATTCCGAAACTGAAAGTTCCAAGTGCGCCGGAAGCGCTGATCACGTGACGCTTGTAGAAGTGACGGTTTCGTGACGTACAAATCGTCATGATCTCATATCTGCACTGCGGCTGTCACGGTGCGGCTCGAGGTATGCAAACTCACGGGGGCGGTCTTTAGCGCTCTCGCTTTTAATGCGTCATTGCCCTCGGAGCTTCATTCGCGATTGTTTGTCGGCGGGGGATTCGCTTCGCCAGATAGCGTGGGCGCACGAACGCCGGCTCTGCCAGTTGTAGCGTTAAAATAGCTGCGCAAATTCAGTCGAGGTATTCAGTCGCCGAGAAGGTTCAAATGGTTATGGCGTATGCTAAAATGAATGGCAACGTTCGTCTTGCCACGAGGCTGTATGCCGCCCAACACCCTGGTCGCACTGTTCCTGCCCCATCCACCGTCTTCCAGGTTGCCAAGAAGTTTCTGTCCACTGGGTCTGTGCATCGTCAAAGAAGAAGGAAAGCAGCTGTCTTGGACGAAGATTTTGAAATCGCTGTGTTAGCCTACGTGCGAGCGTACCCCGAAATCAGCATCCGAAATGTCGTCGAAGATTCCGGAGGCAGCATCTTTTCGGTATGGAAAGTCCTGAGAAAGCACAAGCTCCATCCGTATCACATATCTTTGCATCAGGACCTCAGCGAGTGTGACTTTGAGAAGCGCTTGGAGTTTAGCAATTGGGCCCTTATTAAAACGGATGAAGACCCCGATTTTCTCACTAATGTACTCTGGACTGACGAAGCACAGTTTTGCCGAAATGGCAACGTGAACGTTCACAACGCGCACTACTGGTCTGATTCCAACCCTCACTGGCTCCGCCAGCATAACCATCAGGTTCGGTGGTCAGTGAATGTGTGGTGCGGCATGTTTCGTGACAGAATAGTGGGACCATTTTTTTTCGAAGGCACACTGACAGCTCAGTCATACACAGCCAACATACTTGATGGTGCTGTCAGTGACTTCATCTGCGATCTCCCGTTAAGCGAGCTTAGGAGCACGTGGTTCCAGCATGACGGAGCGCCAGCTCACTTCTCGTCGCGTGCGCGGAGCTACCTCAACGCCTGTTTTTCCCAGCAGTGGATTGGGCGCGGTGGACCTATGTTCTGGCCGCCAAGATCGCCTGACCTGACCCCACTAGACTTTTTCCTTTGGGGTCACATCAAAAACGAAGTCTATTCAACTGAGCCCCAAGATGTCAACGACCTGAAGAACCGAATTGTCTCAGCATGCGCCAACATTGAACCACACGTCCTGAAGCGGGTGGTTCAATCTATGAAGAAAGGATTCATGGCATGCGTAGCAGTGGAGGGTCGCCATTTCGAACATTACTTGTAGTAAGACATTACCTTAGGGTCTAAGTACACCAGAAACTTAAATTATCAGCAATTCTGATCTCTGAAGTTATTTCGCTGAAGATAATAAATAGCAAAGACTTCTTTCTTGTAGCGTTTCATTTTCTTTCGTTAAGTCGACTGGCAGAGTCAGCGTTCGTGCGCCTACGCTATTTGGCGAAGCGCCTTCCCCGCCGACAAACAATCGCGAGTGAAGCTCCGAGGGCAATGACGCATTAAAAGCGAGAGCGCTTAAGACCGCCCCCGCGAGTTTGCATACCTCGAGCCGCACCATGACAGCCGCAGTGCAGATATGAGATCATGACGATTTGTACGTCACGAAACCGTCACTTCTACAAGCGTCACGTGATCAGCGCTTCTGGCGCACTTGGAACTTTCAGTTTCGGAATCGGACGATAGAAAGGGGAGAAATTGTCGACGGATATCTCCAAACCAGTTGCATTTTTTTTAAATGTGTAAGTTGGTATAGCCTTCCAGGACGGCTGGCTTCAAAATTACAATTGCAACATGGTTCATAAAACCAATAATTAAAAAGTTAATTAACAGATTTTAGTTAATGACTCACCAGACTGTGACGGTTGTTCGCCTCTCGAATGTCCGCCGAGCTCAAGAAACACATAGTGAAGACGGCATTCACGTAGCAGTAAAGACGCCTTTTTTAAAAAAATCTGTTTCGAATAAAAAATAACACCCTGTATATTGTGGTGCTCTCGCTTACAGCCTGTCGGGAGGCAGGGCCCGAAGTCGTGGTGGTACCATTTATTCAAGCCGGTGTTCTGCGGCTTACGCCGCCATGGCTGTCCCCTGTCTCATCCCGAGATCGTATTTCGCTCCCTCGCGCCACGATCACAGCACGCGCTCCTTCGTGCCGCTGCTCTTCGCCCTCCAGTGTCCAAATCACAATATACCTATATATATATATATATATATATATATATATATATATATATATATATATATATATATATATATATATATATATGAGAGAGAGAGAGGGAGAGAGAGAGAGAGGTGAACTACACGATGCGACATGAGCCCCCAGACGTCGCCCCCACACATCAGATATACTTCCGGAGCCCCTGCCACTCGGGTTAGCTCAAGGTGCATCTTTCTGCGAGAGAACCTACGAGAAGGTTAGCTAAGAGAGCCTGGCTCCTCTAGGCAGCTCCCGACTCGGCTAAGGGAGATTAAAGACGTCATCTCCAAGGACTTGTGCTAGGTGTCAATCTTCAGTGCCAATTATGACCAGCTTGTTGTCCAATGCAAATGACGCCAACCCTCTTTCAGGTTTAAAAATGGGAGATCTTGTTTTGGGTGGGGAGATATGTGGGCCTTCTCTACCGAAGAAGTTGCTACCTGGTTTGGAAGAAAGAAAAACCAAAAAGGTTAAACGGATAGAAGGAAGATTTGGAAATGGTTCAGGTTATTGAGGGGATAAGGTTGAGGTGACCATTTGCAGACAACATGCAACTCTTTCTATCAGGAAGCCTAAGTGGTTTTCGTAAGCTTTCTTGGCTCGGGCTAGAGCGGGGAAGAGCAGTTGCATTGTAGAGTAGGGAAGGTCGCTGGTGGTTTAGCGATGGAAGAGGGCCATCGGGATATCCTCGTGTTTAGCACACACCCCGTAGTTTTCACAGGATAATAGAGAGGCGTTTGGGAATTCGGAAAAGTACACGAACATGCGGATTGCTAGCAAGTTTCAGATTGAGGGCCCCTGAGAGCGGGACACATAGATTGGGGAAGAACAACACCTTTTAGAGCTGCCCCTAAAACTCTGAGAAGGTAACTCCCAAAGCCGATCATCTAGGAGTCTCCTAGATGGTCATTTAGAAGTCGAAGAAGATACTCTTTCCGAAATACCTTCCGCTTTATTTCTTTCGCCCTCCCTGCCAATAAAAAGGCGCCCATGTCGTCACTAGTCATGGACTGACTGCCCCTTGTTTGTCGAAGGTGACGACGTTGCAGCGTTTTCTCTTTAAAAGTAGGTATGACGACGTTAATCTTCAATGATTTTTTTTAAGTAGAGTAGCACTGTTAAAACTTCAAGTTATCGGACAAGTTAAGTAGCCATCTGCGCTGCTTGCAACCGCATTCTACCAAAGACCTCTGCGTGAATACGCCCACCATCATTTACTCTTCTTCATTTCTACTTTGGCCATCTGCACATCAATGTCATGTCATTGAGCAAACTCTCTGGAGTGGAGTTCAAGAAAGTACGGGAAAAGAGGTCAGCAGAGAATGAAGCCCAGCGGAAGCGGCTACTAACATGGCTTACGAAACCAGGTAAGGTGACAGTCTTCGCATTTGCTATCATTTTTATTTTTCTAAATTTAGAACAGTATATATATATTCTATATTTCTATATTTTAGTACAGCTAACACCACCTAGACCTCACAGTTTTAACCGGTTCGAATCTCGGCCGAGGCTTATTGCGAAGAAAGCACCGTATAACTGAAATCTCGGTTGCATGCAGAAGGACCAAAAATTAGCAAAAATATTTATCAGTCTTCTGCCGGGGCGTGTTCAAACTGTACTTTACCGCCTTTACTATAGCAGTGCTCGTGCACTTGAAGTGTGAAGCCACGACCGAGATCGGGTACAAATTACAAAGTGAATCCGAGTCTTAGTCCTACGTCAGCGTTCGACAATGACTCGTGTCTAATTCGTGTTTCGGCGGACACTCGTTGCATAATCAACGAGTCGACGCCGTAGTAGTGGAATGATATTTCGTAAGGAAGACGTAGGTAATAAACAGGATTTGACGAGTCCAGGTGGTGTTCATACAGCGTAATCGGAACACTTTAATTTGAATTTTTTTCGAGTGTCCAAATTGTGGAAATATTTACATTTGAACTTTTCCAGGGTATATACCCGTAGTTTAGTGGCCGGATATTAAAACTGAATGTGTGGCAAATGTTAGAAAAAAGATCCTGTCGGTGCCCATGAAAACGACAACGCTATTTTAGAGCCCCATAAATTGCCGCAGCAGTATAGACAGAGAGAAAAGTGCAGTTTATTAGAAACGAAAGAAGGGGTCCACCGTGCACATCGGTACTGGTTTGGTGATTGGTTGAGTCAATTCAGAGACTTTCAGTACGCCTGCTTGTATGAAGGCTTCCTGAAGGCCGTTTCATTCACATAATGCGATCCTTCCAAGAAAAAAAACGAGTAAACTGACCTTGTAATATTTTCCTTCGTTGTTAAATGCACAATTAAATTCTTTCCAGAGCTCAGTTTAGTTGGTTAAATTATTCATATTCTTTTTCTTAGAAGTCTCGATATAGCAGCACGTGTCGGTGTCCTTCGTAGACGATAGCGTGGCACCTCAACAGGACCCCGTTGAGCAAAATGACTGATCTTGTTGAGGTGAATGAAGCGCCTCACGAACGAAGGCAACAGTGTGAGTGAGAGACGCACCCACTCATGAATGTTCAAATCCTCACAAAGAAAAGAGCGCCTAACGAATTTAGCAACGTTTCTATTAGAGCCCCGTCTTTCTTCACCGACGTACTCAGCAACTCGGGGAATTTCCGTGCCCAGCGCCAGTGCTCACCATTAATAAAACGCAGTCTTAAAATGTTTGAGACGTGTATACGCTCTGTGCACGATTATCTCTCTCGAAATTAATAACTATACGAGAAGGGCGCGAACTTCTGTCGCGATGAACAAAGAAGGTAGTGCTCCACGACCAGACTAGTAACTCTAGCGCGACTATACGTCACCGACATAAAAAAAAAGAAAAAAATCTAGATTTTTAGCAACCTAGTTTTTTCAGGAAGGTCGTTTACGTTAAAACGTAGAAAACATAATCAGCAGGCCGTGCTTGGCACGCCTCCGAGCAGCGGTTGCGGTTTTTAGCTTAGAGGGACTATGCTGAGCTGTCGATGAGAAAGCTGTCGTAAAATTTCCAGGAATCTATATTTATTATTGGCGCAGTTCTGTAATAGAAAGATCTCACCAGCCAGTTTGACTACGCCACCGCTGCCGCAATGCATCGAGGGAGCTTTAAAGACTGCACATGCGACAACCTCGCTGGAGCTCTGCGCGTGTGAAGCATGAGGCGACACGAGCCGTCTTGTGCTACAGTGTACTAGAATACTTGGATAGTGTTGGGACTGGAGCGGCTCACCTGAGGTACAGTGTACTAGAATACTTGGGTAGTGTTGGGACCGCGGAGGGGCTCGCCTGAAGCGCGTGGTATTGATCGCGACAGGTGTCGACACCGGCGCGTTATCCAGAAGGTGTGCGCATGCGCGGCTGCACGCGCGAAAATATGAATCTTTGGTGCCGCTTTGGTGGAGTGCACATAGGATTTCTGATACAGCGGTCGTACCGCGGCATCAATTACGCTGCGGCACGATTGTTAGCAACATGATGCTTCAATGTATTGGACGGTACAAGCTACATTACCCTTCCTTTACATAAAAACAATTGCGACTTTAAAGAAGCGGATTGCAAGTTGTTTCAGCGTAGAATTAGCTGGGACTTTCGGTTTGTCGGATGGTGAGCATTTTAAATGAAATGCCCATTTCCTTGGTCGCAAAGGCCGAACATTCGGTATTTGAAAGGGATATCTAAAACTCGGAAGCAGTTTTTTTTTCTTCCTATCTTATTTTATAATGAAACAAAACGGCACATACTAAAGCCCGAGATTGTTTTAGTATGTTTTAAGTACACCAGGTTAACTTCTCTGTCTTCTTTTCTGACAGTCCTTTTCTTCTTGTCCTTAATGAGCTCGCTTCACTTGTCACTCATTTTGTGTTCATTTATGCGACAAACCACCCAAGCGACGGTCGCAAAGAGATGAGAATCTTATATTTCTTCATGGCTGCCACGACCATCCGAGGACCACCCGACGTTCACTTGTAAGAAATGGCTTATAAGCCGTGACAATTTTTATCACGCGTTTTAACATTGAACATAAGTCCAAAAAATGAGACAACGTGGGCTGAACAAGTAATGCTTTATAAAATTCATAGAAGAAAACGAGAAACAATTTCACATCATTTAGAGCAAGAAACAACAACACACGTAAATCAGGCAAGGTAAAAGTTGTAATAGTTTACAGCACGGCATTGAAATACACTGTTACAATGTGCAGCGCATACATGGTTACATGGTGCAGCGCATCCTCTTGAGGGTAAACCATCTGAAACCCACACGCTCATAACAATACATCTAACCGGCAGCTGCTTTCTGACAGCCAGGTAAGTCTCGCCTGAGCTGGGTATTCGAAGTGAAAGACCCATGGTTCCAGAGGGGTCGTATCTGGTTCACGCAGACATACAGGGTGTTTTTGTTTTATTCTTTACAGAACTTTACAGATCTTACAAAAAAGGAGGTGGCAGATACGTGGACGCCGTCTTTACTTATATCTGTAGGGCTCGGTGGACAATAAATGGGCGATTGACCGTTGCAATGTTTAATAATTAACCAAAATCCGTTAGTTAACTTGTTCATTAACGGTTTAATTGGCCATGATGCAATTGCAGTTTTAAAGGGAGTCATTATTAAAGGCTAACACAATTTCGACACTTCGCGAAAAGGCAACGAGGTTCGCGAAATTCATCTTTTAAAGTTTGCCTTTCTTCGCATAATTCAGAAACCTCGTGATGATAATGATACGCAGAATAGTGACATAGCCGTCTTGATGTGTGCTTGGTATACCACGTAGTCGTTTTGAGGTATACTTGGCATACCACATCAGGTAAGTTATTCTAGTAAGGTAAGAACACCTCCCTTTCGATGCTGATCTTGTTAGACTTCGGCTCAAGGGCAGTCTCCAAATAAGCAACACCGTCGAAGTTGCTGAACTTGTGAAGAGCCCAGTAGGGAGATAGCATATTCAGGGAGCCTAGTGCGTTGCGATTGATGCCTTGTGGGATCGCGGCAGGAGCTTCGCTGTTCACCACTGGTGACAACGGGTCAGTTTCCCGAGCGAGCCCCGAACGCTTTGCAACGATGGGCTCTGGTGAACTTGCCTTCCGCTTCCTTTCCTCTCAACCTGCGGGAAGGTCATAACTCAGGTCCTGGGGTACACTTGGCAGCAGAGTCGATAGCGCGTCTGGCGTAAGCGCTGGCTGTCCACGAGGGATCCTCACTTCCTTTCCGCCGATGATGTGGACGTAGTCTCGAAGGATGAAGCGGGGCTCGAAGTGCAGCTCGCAGACAGCGCTTGTTTCTTCAAGACGCTTGTCCGATCGCTGCAGATTCTTCTCCCAAAGATCACTTTTGGCTCTGTCCTTTGGAACGCCGAAAAGGGACGCCGTTTTCACTCCTTTCACTCGGATGAGGCCCGTTTTGCAACCAGGTTCAGAGCAAGAGTTCGGTCGCCGTTTCGTCGACTGCATTTCGGCGCTACACTTACGCGTTCACCATCCGCAAAATCAGAAGACACAAGATTCAAAGCATACTACGATCGAACACACGGAACTATGAAATCGTGGTCCCGACACGCGCACCGCTCGAAGTGAAAAACACACCGCAGGAAAGGCTACAAGCGCGAGCTCCTTGCTCGGCACATCTCGGCGGCACAAGCTCTCGTGCACCAAGGGCAGCTGCCAACGCTATGGGCTCGCGCTTCTAGCCCTCGCTGCGGTACAAAATAAGGTGAAACGGAGTGTACAAAATCGTGGTACCGACACGTGCACCGCTCAAAGTAAAAAAAAAAAAAAAAAAAAAAGCGGGCGGCGCGATTTTTTCCGGATAACTCGACTACAGCGCCGCCACGAACTGTCAATTAGCGGCGCGAAGTTTTGGTGGCGCCCTCCTGTGGTTCCCCTTTGTGACGTCATTACCTTGCAAACAACAAGTTAGATGGTGTTTGTTATTAGCATGGTGGAAGCTTGAAATCATTGCGCTCTTAAAGGGGCTATGCAACAATTTTTTTACTTTGCGCAAATACCGCTTAGAACGGATCCCTGACGTTAATGACCTATGAAACACGCCTTCGTTTTTCACCCGACGCATTAGAAGTCCCAGAAAAAAATTAAAAAACAACGAGCAGCGTTCACGCCCTCAACTCGCAGCCAGAACAAGCGGCCACGTGATCTGGAGCCGATTATATGCCGCCAATATTGATCATAGCCACGCGCTGGGGTTGGCAAAGCACAGGACACGCGCTGAGTTCCAGTAATTGTTATGGCTCGGCTATTGTCGTCGTTGCAGCGATTGGACACGGGCCACTACTCGAATGCTTCTCGAGCTATCAATTATCACGAGCCTAAATCGAGTGCCCACGCAATGCTCGGGTCCAATCTATGAACCGCATTCAAATATCGTCATACGGGTGTACTGCGATCCCCGCGTTACGTCATCGAATTTTGCAAGGGAGAGATTGAATGAAAATGATCGCTTTTGTCCTTGAAATTACACCACAACAAAGGAGTTTCTTGGCCAGTGGCATTGCATGCGAGTATCCTTGAGTCCCACTAGTGCCAGTAAGCTCGTGTAAAGTGAAAAACATTCCAATTGAATATCGTTGCACAGCTCCTTTAAAGGAACACTGCCAACACCGTCAAAATTAAAGTTCTTTCATTCCTCTTATTTCCGTCGATGAAAATCCCCTTTCCGACGTCATAGTCAGCGTTCGGCCAATCGTGGAAGGCCGACCACAGCGACGCTTTCGGTCGCGCACGGGGCTAATACACGCGCCCTCACGAGCTCCCGTTGCCGAGCGGCTCCGGTCCCAACACTACCCAAGGATTCTAGTACACTGTACCTGAGGCTCGTGGTATTGATCGCGACAGGTGCCGACACCGGCGCGTTACCCAGAAGGTGTGCGCCTGCGCGGCTGCAGGCGCGAAAATATGAATTTTTGGTGCCGCTTTGGTAGAGTGCACATTGGATTTCTGATACAGCTACGACCTGCCAGCGGTCGTACCGCAGCATCAATTACGCTGTGGCACTACCGTTGGCAACATGATGCTTCAATGTATTGGATGGCACATGCTAAATTACCCTGCCTTCGCATAAAAACAATTGCGACTTTAAAGAAGCGGATTGCAAGTTGTTTCAGCCTAAAATTAGCTGCGACTTTCGGTTTGTCGGATGGTGAGCATTTTAAATTAAATGTCAATTTCCTTGATTGCAAAAGGCCAAACATCACCTATTTGGTGGAAATACCTAAAACTCAAAAACAGTAATTTTTTTGCTATCCTATTTTATGGTGGAACGAAACGGCACATACTAAAGCCATAGATTGTTTTAGTATGTTTTTAAGTACCACAGGTTAACTTCTCTGTCTTCTTTTCTGCCCGTCTTCTTCTTGACTTTAATCAGCGCACTTCACTTGTCTCTAATTCTTGTGTTCATTGATGCGACAAACCACCCAAGCGAAGGCCACGAAGAGATGATAATCTTATATTTAATTATGGCCGCCACGACCATCCGAAGACCACCCGACGTTCACTTGTGAGAAATGACTTATAAGCCGTTACAACGTTTATTACACATTTTAACATTGAACTCAAGTCGCAAAACTGAGAAGACGTGGCTGAACAAGTAATGCTTTATAAGATTCAAAGAAGAAAACCAGAAACTATTTCACATCATTTAGAGCGGGAAACAACAGGACACGTAAATCAGACAAGGTAAAAGTTGTGATACCGGGTGTTTGTGAGTATTCCGAACCCGGCTTTTCGCACCGAAAAAATAAACTAGACATCGCGGAGTGCTCAAACTCCGTCAGAACGTAGCTCCAGCCGTTCGAGCAAAATGCCAAAGTTTCAGCCCCAACCGTTTTCTTATTCAAACGTTATAAGCGACTTTCTGAAAATTTCAATGGAAAAATGACTGCCAACAGAGCTCTCGAATACATGAAGCTCTATGGCGCCAGAAATCGAAAACGGGCAAAAATAGGCCCCATTTTCCCATTGAAAATTAAAAAAAAAAATCACTTATAACTTTTGAATAAGATAACGGTTGTTACTGAAACTTTGGCATCTTGCTCGAACGGCTGGGACTACATTCTGACGGAGTTTGAGCATTCCGCGATGTCTAGTTTATTTTTGCGGTGCGAAAAGCCGCGTTGGGGTTTCTCACAAACAACTTATAGTTTACAGCACGGCATTGAAATACATGGTTACAATCTGCAGCTCATTGTCCTCTTGAGGATAAACCATCTGAAACCCACACGATCATAACAATACATCTAGCCGACAGCTGCTTTCTGACAGCCAGGTAACTCTCCCCTGAGCTGGGTATTCGAAGTGAAAGACCCTTTCCGCCGATTATGTGGGCGTATAGTCTCGAAGGATGAAGCGGGGCTCGAAGTGCAGCTCCCAGACAGCGCTTGTTTCTTGAAGACGCCTGTCCGGTCGTTGCAGATTCTTTTCTCAAAGATCTCTCGTGGCACTGTCCTTTGAAACGCCGAAAAGGGACGCCGTTTTCACACATTTCACTTAGATGTAGCCCGTTTGGCAACCAGGTGCGCAGCAAGAGTTCTGTTGTCGTTTCGTCAACGGCATTTCGGCGCTACCCTTACGCGTTTATCATCCGCAAAATAAGAACACACAAGATTCAAAACTTATTTCGATCGAACACACGGAACTATGAAATCGTGGTCGGCTTACCGAAGCGCGCACCGCTCAAAGTGAAAAAAAAAAAAAAGCAATAGCGTCGTTGACTCTAAACTCATTTTCCGCCAAACGTGGCGGGCTGCGGGATATTTTCCGGGTAACTCGACTCAGCGCCGCCACAAACTGTCAATACACGCGCCTTCACGAGCTCCCGTTGCCGAGCCGCTCCGGTCCCAACACGACCCCAAGTATTCTAGTACACTGTACTTGTGCACTGCTGCCTGCCTCCTGCGAACTAATGTTATGGCGGCGTCACGCATGCGCCGAACACTTGGTGAGATCGGTATATTGTTTACTCAGACTTCTTTTCGAGAGTGTTCTAAGAGCCATGTTAACAGCTAAAAAGAAAACTTAAAAGTTATACTTCTCTTATTTGTTTGCGGCACAGTCAACAAGCTGCAAAGAGCAGCATGAACAAAATGAACCGGAAAAGATGTCCAGCCACCAGCAAGCTGACGACTGTGCCACTTCGCCATGCTGTGCCACGACGCCAAATTGTGCGCCGACGCCAAGCTGTGCCACGACGCCAAGCCACATCGTTGATGCACCAGATGAGCCTCCGAGACTTTGCTCAACGCTTTCCACAAACCAGAACCAGGTGTCTGACGACGACCCGTCGCTGCCAGTGCCGACTAGCGACCTGGACAAGCAAGCCAGGCAAGCACGGGGTCCTTTTCAGCCTCATCTATACCTGTTTTCACCTTAAGAAAAAAGTACGTTTTGCGCATTGTTCCTACGCGGCGCGAAATAGTTCTCGCGAGATTCGGTTGTCGGAGGAAAAAGCGATGCCTTTGACGTTTGGAACGTGTACATAGTTAAAAGATAACATATATCTAATCTAAAATTCACCTACATATGTCTTCATTATCCACATAAAGGGGGAAATTAGTAATGTTCCGCGAGGAGCCGGACTTGTTTTACTTCGGTTCTTAAGGTGAAAACAGGTATAGGCAGCTATGCCCAAACAGAAACGAATAATCGAAAGCGCAGCTTTTGTGCACACTGATTTGCAAAGTTCAGCTGGCTTGAATACAGTCCAGCAAAAGATGCAGCCTTTTGCTTTTGTTGTCGGGCGTTTCCGCCGGGTAGTGGTATATCCAAAGCACATTTAGACCCATCCTTTGTTTCAACTGGGTTTCGAACTTGGAAGAAAGCGATAGAAAGGTTTAATCAGCATGAAAGATCTGAGGGCCATCTTAACAGTGTCGTGTCATGGAATTGCTCCAAAGCAAACAAATCGATTGCTTCAATGCTAGATGAAAGCTTTGAACGACGAGCGTCTCAAGTTGAAGAAAAACGAACACAAAATCGTGAGGTGCAAAAGCGCCTTACTGACGTCGTTGTTCTTCTCGGAAAGGGAGAAAGGCCATTCAGAGGGCACAGTGAAAATAAGGAAAGCGCAGAGCAAGGTATAGTTTTAGAGATAGTTAATATCTTAAAGAAGTACGACCCCGTTTTGCGGGGCCACTTAAAGTCAGGCCCAAAGACCGCCTCCTGCATCAGCAACAGAATACAAAACGACATCCTAGAGTCACTGCATGCAGCCATTTTTTCTTCGATTGCCCACCGCATAGAAGGGAAAACGATGTTGCTCATGTGCGATGAAACAAGTGACTGCGGTCATCATGAACAACTCCCCGTTGTTATTAGGTACTTTTGCGAGATTAAGAACAGGCCAGTGGAGGTATTCCTTACTCTCGAAAGGCTTAAAAATTTAGACAGCGACTCTGTGTTTTCCACGTTGCAAGCAGTTCTCACCGCCATCAATGTTTCCTGGAATTCTGTGAGTTCCGTCTGCTTTGACGGGGCTTCTACTTTGTCTGGGCACATTGCTGGTGTTCACGCAAAGTGCAAAGAACAGAACAACAAGCTCGTCTACGTTCACTGCTATGCCCACTGCTTAAACCTGGCGCTTGTCGATGCATGTTTGTCTCGAGCAGAAAACAGAATGATGTTTGATTTTTTTGACGTTGTGCAACTTGCGTACAACTTTATTGAAAACAGTGTTGTGCGCCATGCTGTTTTTGAGCGAATTTGCCAAACTGTCGGCACACATCTGAAAACTTTGAAGTCTTTGTCTACAACCAGATGGGCATGTCGTGCTGAAGCTGTAAAGGCCGTTCGTGAGAGCTACACCGAACTGTCGAGTGCAGTAAGAACGATTGCGGACTCCACAAAGCACCGGAGACGAAAGGAAAAGGCAAGGGACTCCTTTCCCAGTTGATTAGCTTTGGCTTTGTCTGCTGCATGGAAATAGCTCACCCTATTCTACAGCTTATTTTGAAGGTTAGCCGAGCTCTTCAGGACCCTAAAATTAACCTCACTACTGCACTCAATGAAGTCAGGCATCTACAAAAAGCGCTGCGAGTGATGAGTCAAGATGGGACGGTCTTTGAAAAGATGTTTGCGGAAGCTTCTTCGATCTGCGAGATGAATGAAATCGAGATTCCCGAAGTTCGAAGAAGAAAGGTATCGAGGCGAATTGACGAAAACTGGGCGAAGCAATGTTTCTATGCGACAAAAGAAGAAGAATTTCGTGTTGGTGTCTTTTTTCCGATGCTTGACTCCTGTGTTCGAGGGATCGAAGAAAGGTTCACACAAGAAATGTTTGAGCTTGTGTGTGCTATCCAGAACCTCCTGGGCCTCTCTGCGAGCGACGAACAAATATCTCTTATTTGTAGCTTTTTTTGAGGTAGATCCCGAGAGCTTGCGTGCTGAAATGCGGCTCTGGAAGTCTCGAACCAGCGACGAAAAAGCAAGCAGCATGACCGCCTATGACTGGCTGGATTCACTCAAACAAAATGGGTTGGACAAGTCAGTATTCAAGGACTTTGCTCGCGTTCTTCAACTTTTTTCTACGATTCCTGTAACCAGTTGCTCGTGCGAAAGGACATTTTCGAAGCTCGCACATGTAAAAACCAAGTTAAGATCCACGATGTCGCAGGAACGGCTTCGTTGGCTGATGCTGCCCTTTCTGGAGCAGGACCTAGCAATATCCATCAGTTTTGATAATATCTTAAAGCATTTTACGACTAAAACCCGCAAACTTTTGTTATGAATGTGTTTTAATTTCGCAGGATAGGCTATCGCATAGACCTAAAATGTCACATAATTCTACTTTATCTTTAATCGGTTGACAGCCGGCGAAAGAGGGTGCTTTACAGCCGATTCCGTCCGAATTAAGGTTCGCCTCTCACACCAATAGTATCTTTGCACAGCTCAGCTTGAATAGTTCTTTTGTATAGTGTAGTTGACTTTACTGTGTGTTATTGTTTTCATTTGCACCAGCCCTGTTGTTGTGTTGTGTTGAACGTTTTTTAGAGTCTACCGTTTGTGAATTCAAATTGTGTGTCGACTGAGCCCTCGTGCGATTCATTTTCTTTCTGTGTTTTGTGATGGCGCTTGTGCCCTACGAGTGCAAGCTGTGGTTCCTTTATCGCGGCGGTTTCCACTTTCGTTTGGCAATAAATCGCCTTTGTTGTTGGAAAAGTTATCTCATCTTCTCATTTCTCCCACACTTCAAAGGGCATGTATTCCACTTTCACGCAGAGCACTCGCAAATCCAATTACTGCGGTCTACGAGGATATGGATACGATGACACGTAAGAATAAAGTCTTAACAGTGGCATTATAAAGTATGACGTTTTGTGGCATTACGTCATGTTCGGTGTCACAGCTCAGATTTAATTTTTAGGTTCAAACATATTTCGAGCCTTGTCATTCTCCGGGCTTCATTCATAAACCGCAATAATTAGACTTCCAAGTAATCTGCGGGAAAGTAAACTCAAGGGTAGTTTTATGGTGGCACTGAAGTTAACTTGGAAGTCATATTTCGCGGTTGAAATATGGTGTTTTAGTGTAATCCTACTAGGGTACACTAGAACACCTTACCCCTACGGCGTAAGGTCTCGGTGAGACGGGGGGGGGGGGGGGGGCGCTGCAGTGAAACTTGGCTCCCCCCTATAGGAGGACCTTGTGCACGCCTATGAACAGCGCCGCTCGCGGTGGTCTACACTTTTGGCAACGCACGCGGCCGATGGGGCGCCGCCGACGCTTTTTCCACTATTCCTATATTCTAGTCCACTATAGTATGGTGCCTGGAACGCGTCTCTGACTAGTGTGTTGACCGCTTTCCAGAAAAGTGGTTCCTCGATTTCCACCGGATGACGTCATAAGATTGCCATGCTGCCGCCAGTCGCGATCCTGGTGGCGTCCCAACAGCTGTGGTGTGCGCTGCAGACGCGTGTTATGCTGCAGGTTGCTCTCCAGTGTGTCAGTCCACGGAAGCTTCGGCAGCCAGAAGTTGAGACGCCTGGAAGAGAGCGACACTCGCGTTTGCTCGTGCTACTCGCAGCCTTCTCGTTAGCATTTCTGCGACCAACCGCCAGGATCGCGACATGCAACAGCATGACACTTCGGCTTCTGTGACGTCATTTGTTGCCCCTTCGGGACCCCTTTTGATGTATGGGCAGCAGAGGACGCTAAACACACCAGTCGGAGACGCGCTCCAGGCACCCTACCATCGGGGCGCTAAGCTTGCAATCGTCCATTGCCAGCGAGATGTATTGGTGTCGCCCTCCTACGGTTCCCTCTCGTGACGTCATTACCTTGGGAACAGCAAGTTTGTTGGTGTTTGTAATGAGCATGGTTTAAATTGCGCTCTGAAACCAACACTGCCAACACCGTCAAAATTGAAGTTCTTATATTGCTCTTATTTCTGTCGATGAGAAATGTTTTGCTGACGTCATAGTCAGCATTCGGCTAATCGTGGAAGGCCGATCACAGCAACGACTTCAATCGATCACGTCGCCTTGCACCACCTCTGCTGTCAGGCATCTTGGAAAGTGTAGTCTTTTTGCAAGCGCGACAACAACACTGAAGGTCTGCGCGAGCACTGCACGAGTCGGCACGAGCTGCCTCCTGAACTGGCGCCTGGCTCATACCTGCCTCCTATGACTATACATTTGTGGCGGTGTCACGCGCGCACGTGAGACGGTTATGCTAAACTTTATTTTATAGACGTTTTATGTTTCCTGGCGTTCTCAGTCACGTGGGTTCCGTGTCTGGTATGTGGGACGAAAACATAATAAAACATTTTAATCTGAAATACAGACTGACTGAAAAAATTTAAACTCTAACCAAGTTTGAATAAAATCAAGATACCCTAGGTTTCGGGACTAGCTCGGTCCCTCGGTCACGGGTAGCTGTGGGTTCGGCGAATTTTTTTTCGTCGTCTTAATCTATATCATCTTAATAATCTTCAACTTCATCTTCATCAAGAATATCCGGCGCTGGAAGCCGGTTCGAAAGGCTGCGCCCATGTTTTTTTTCCGGAAAGCGACGAAGCCTTAAGCGTAGATGCTTGGGAGAGTGCCCGATAATCTGTTGACGTTTTATTTTGTCGTTTGCATATACCATGGATTCCAGGTGCAGACGTCTACGCCAGTGTTTTTCCGTGGCCAGAATCTCGCTCTTGTCATAAGGAGATGCTATGACCCAGTTTGTCGGCGTGTTCCACGAGGGCACCGGCGTGTTCAGCGACGGTACGAAGAACCCTCTGGTACGAACTGCGGATACGCGAGTGTTCTGTGGTGGCGCATGCGCAGTTCGTACCTGAGTGTCTATCGTACCGTATGGGATGTGAAAGACCGTTCCCTAAAACTCTCTAATATCCCTTTCCCCAGATACGGTGCCTTCGAGCTTAAGAATTTGAGAATGGTATACCGACCTACTTCTCGGTCTTCCGCCACTTACAAAAAAAAAAAGAAAAAAGACAAGAAAAGCGACTTTAGGATGCCAGAGGTTTTTTAGGCCTAAATAGACTTGTTTCGTTATTTACTCCTGGCACAAGTAATTGTGTTTAGCCGATTAATAAATGAAACGTAACATATAAAATCATGTATTACAACGCAGTAAGAAATACTGAATTAGCTGGCTTTGAATATAGGCAAGAATATATTGGCGACTGCACTAAAACCTTCTTTTCTACAGTATATAGCTTTATGCTCTGGCCGTTAGTTGTCGCGAAGAGATTGATAATAGATGTTGTACGAAAATTCGGCAGTTTTTATATTGACTGCAGTTGCTTCATAACAAAAATTGAAAAAGAAAAAGGGTAAAAACATTAAAAAGAGCCAGATGAACAAAAACAAAATTCAGAAATATAGTGCAAAAGTTCAATCAGGCAATTCTAGGCACACAACGGGTTGGCATAGAAATAAGCACGGATTACACAAGTGCGGTACGAACAAACTCACCTAAGGCGCCGATTCACTGAAGGCAAACTCTATAATTGCTGCCGGACAGATCCGCACATGCATACACATTCACTTTTGCAGAACGAGCACACTTAAACATTATATACGATTGTAGTGTCCTTCAGTAAGTATCGAAGAATGTTCAGCGTTCGTTAAGGCTTTCTGTGCATTGGCCAGGGTTCCAACAATTTGGCCCGAAACAGAAACCTGCCGTCTTGCACTTGAAGTGAAATCTGCATCCTGCGCATTTCATGCTCAGAATGTCCAGAAATTAGAATCAGGAAGAATCTGTTGTGCATCCTGAAAAGGACCACCGCACTTCCATTTCAGATAATCACGTGGTTTATGTCCAGGTAAAATACTTCCTGTAAAGGCCAGTTCAAGTTTGAAATGATGAAATAGAGTATTATATTTCCTCTTCATTTTGCTATATGGTGAAAGCTTCAGTTCTGGGTCGTTGTATAGGGGGAGAATCACCACTGAAGTTTCGCTTAGCAAGCGCTACCGGGAGTGTTCTTAGAACAGGGAACGATATAGAAATTTCACATTTCCAGGTGTAAACTATGCCGGTTTTATTGCGTCACTACCGTGAGCTCTGTTGCGAGGTAATTTGTCGCCATTCTCGGCAACTTAACAAAGTTGTCATGTAGCCCATTTTAAATGACACCGTACTTTTTTTGTTAGGCGCTGCGAGCTGGAGCTTCGCTTCATAAGAGAAACGTTTGAGTATCGGTACAAGTGGCTATTCGTGATTCCAATAAATTTCACATCATTTGGTGGCCAACACATAACGATGTGGAATCAGGTCGAAAAGTTCAGCTTATTCGTCAACCCAGATTCTAAGAAAAAGTAATTCGGCAGAAGCTATATTTCTGCAAACGGGTTGACTGTTACTGCATCTACGGTGTCTGTTTTTGCTGATTTTATTAAAAACAAATTATTAAAAACGCCATGACTGTTTCCTTGACGCTGAAGAAGAGTGGCTCCTCCTTTCTATATGCGATAAAACTCGTTAGCTCTACTAAAAATGATGTCGTCTACATAGAAGCATTATAGACCCGACCCTCGAAACGGAAGTAGCCGATATGGTAAAAAACAAATTATGATGCGTTTGAAAAATAACAACTTTGAAAAAAAAAAATAAAAAGTCAGCGATTGCATTAAAAGTAGCAAAGCTTCGATGGCGTATTCTCAAAAAACCCTACACAAAAGCCTCATAAAAGTTTTGCGCATGCGCCAGTTCGAGCGGCAGAAGCAAATCGTTAATGGCGACTACACCCAACACCCGCGCACTTTTCCTATCGACGCTCGCGCCACTATCTTGCGCGCTTTAAAATCAATAACCCTAAACGGGCATCGCCATCCTTGATTTTTTTAGTTTGTTTTTACTTTCCTCGGTTCCCTCTGTTTCCTAAATGTATGTTTCTGCTCCAGTTGTGTCGTAAATATCAGACCCCCCACGCGCTGACCCAGCCATCCCTGAACTGCGAGGCGGTGGCGAGACCATTACGGAGCCGAGAATTCCCTGGTGGGCATCTCCCGCACTTTCGCTGGCGCGCACTTTATAACAGGATGAGGAGCTGAGCAGGAAGTTTTGGAGGGGACGGTTATCATTCGTATTGCAATCAACTTTAGTCAACGTGTAAGCGAGTTTTCTTTATAATCCGTTAGTTATTATCTAATGGAGGTAGTAATTCAGCCACATCATATTTCGCAAGGGTGTCTTCATCTCAACTTAGGCACATAATAAAATCATTTTTTTTCGTGTTTTACAAAAGACAACAAAAACAAACAAACATTTGTTTTAGGAGCATTTTTTAAATGAAAGAAAGCGTAAATGGCAAAGTTTGGCTGATTTTTTTTTTTTTAGGTTATTGACCATTAAAGCGGCCAAGGCGAAAACTGATGTTTCTCCCACCTGTCGGGGAGGGCATTCCCGATGTTTCTCCCCCAGGACTTTTTTGTGACACTCTCGAAATATATTTGATTTTTCGTAAAGAATTGAAGAAAAGAAAATGCTTTGGAATAAATAATAAAAGAAATCTGTCCAACCTTGATCTTTTGATACTTTTTGGCGAAGTTTGGAAAGTTCTTTTTCTATTTATATGGTCAACGAGCGCCAGTCGTGAAAGTTCATGACCATTTAACATTATATTTTTGGTCAACGTGTTTTTCCGACCACGTCCCAGGACATCGTTTGTCAGTTTCTAGATGGCGTCGGGATTTTTTCGTGTTGTTTTAGAACGTTGTTTCTGATAATGTGCTTTGTGTGTAATTTCGCTTTCGGTTAGTTTTCTTTTTTAGATATTAATGCATCCCTTATGATACAGAAACAATGATACAGTGGTAATGGGCCACCTTGAGAACGACGACGTAGTTACGAACCTACATTCTGGACGTTTTTACGAACTCCTTCATCTGATCATGTTCTTCGTTCGGCAAGGTTCGGTGGCGAAACGACTGAAATGATGCCGGGGAAGGATTACAGATGTCGACGGCCGTACTGGACGTGTCCGCTGATACTGGTTTCCTTGAAAATGAACTAATGAAGAGAATAATGCTTGGTGCCACAGTAAAAAAGCAGGACGACGACCTGATTAACAATCTGCTAAATCGCAGAGGACATATAAACTTGCAAGATTAGTTCTTACTGTTCGGTTTTCAAGGACACCAATGTTCTGTGAAAATATACAACCAGGAAACCCTCGTGTATTGACGCATGGAATGCAAAAAAGGAGCCGTGGCGACCACATATAAGCAACGGCAGCGGAGGAAGAAGAAAACGCCAAGAGGGCTCGAGCACTTCTGCTCGGGTGATCAGCAGGGCAGCCATAGCCTACTTCGACAGTCCATAGAACCAACCTGTGAATAATGTAAATAAATAGTTAGTATATGACGCAACGCACGACTCGTTACAAAGGGTGAACCGCACGAGGAACATCACAATAAACCAGACGCACCGAGATGGCAACAGACGCCCCTGCTTTTGTCGATCCACCGCAAATAGCAGTCCTCGTAATCCGACTGCCACCATTCTGGCCGGCAGATCTACAATCACAGTTTGCTCAGGTGGAATCGCATTTCGTATTAAGGCGAATCACCGACCAGAACACAAAATTTCATCACGTGGTGAGCGCACTATCATCCACAGATGCAACTGAGGTCTGCAATATCGTCACCGCGCCTCCTCCAGTGACCCCTTACGACGTCCTTAAGGTCTAGCTCGTCCGTCGTACAGCTCTCTCGGAGCCCCGAAGACTTCAGCGGCTGCTTACTGCCGAGGAGTTAGAAGTTAAAACACATTCACAGCTTCTCCGCTAGATGAAACAGTTGCTCGCTAAAGCCACAATCGACGGCGCACTATTCCGTCATCATTCCTCCAATGTCTTCCAAATGATGCCCGCATGATGTTAGCATCAGCTGACAGCGGTACCGTAGAGGACTTGAAAAAGTTGGCCAATAGAATTATTGACGTTTCAAACCCTTTAGGTGTCAACCAAGTAACACAACCAGATAAAATTCCTGCTGATTTTCGCGCCAGCATTCAAAGTCGCGTAGACGAGCTCACAGAGATGGTCCCCGCCCTTCGATATTCGCGTTCACCTCTCCGACGGAGACGTCGCTACCCGACTCGTCGATTTAGTCAGTCTCATAGCCCTTCTACACAACAGTGTTGGTATCATCGCACCTTTGGCGCTGACACACGCAAATGTGCCTGCCAGAATAAGGGAGACAACCCAGCCGGCTACTATACTCTGTTTCACCTTGTGTTGTACCGCAGGAAAAGCTACAAGCGCGAGCTCCTTGCTCTAGGGCACATGTCGGCGGCACAAGCTCTCGTGCACCAAGGGAAGCTGCCAACGCTATGAGCTCGCGCTTCTAGCCTTCGCTGCGGTACAACATAAGGTGAAACAGAGTATAGGGACGACGAGTGATGTTGGCCAGTTACGCAATCGTCCATGTCTCTTCTTCCTTACCGATAAAACTCAAAAACACATTTTCTGGACGACACAGGTGCTGAAGTTTCGGTGGTACCACCATCCCCTCAAGACCGTGGTAACCGACAGCCTTCGAAGCTAAAGGCCGCAAACGGCACCATTATCTCTACACATAGGCTGCGAACCATCACCACCAACCTCGGGTCGCATCACATCTTCCGTGGGGTATTTATCGTTGCAGATACGCAGTACCCCATGCTTGGAGCAGACGTTCTGCAGAAATTCAACCTCCTAGTCAATGTGCGCGGCCGCCGTTTTTTTGATGGCACAATGCATCTAGCAGTATCTGGAATTCGAACGAAACTGCAATCAATAGGGTTTGCTCCTCTCCTCTCCGTTTCCGACTCTCAATACGCCCAAGTTCTCCAAGAGTTTCCATCCCTGGTTCGTCCCTGCACCTTTACCACCAACGTGCAGCATAACATCCAGCATCATATTGAAACAACTGGCTCTCCAGTTCAGGCTCAACTCCGGGGGCTTTCTCCCTACAAGTACTGAACTGCCAAACAGGCCTTTGACCACATGCTGGAGCTGGGGATCATACGTTCCTCCTCTAGCCCGTGGGCATCCCCCCTCCACATGGTGCCAAAGTCAACACCAGGTGACTCGCGTCCTTGCGGGAACTATAGAGCTCTTAATCAAGCCACCGTACCCGACCGGTACCCAGTACCCTACATACATGACGCAGCAGCAATTCTCGACCGAGCGGTAATTTTTTCCATCATCGAGCTTGTTCACGCTTACCATTAAATTCCTATGGCTCCCGAGGACATTCCCAACACAGCAGTAACACCATCGTTTGGCCTCTTAGAATTTTTTCAAATGCATTTTGGCCTGAGGAACGCTGCGCAGACATTTTAACGATTTCTCGACGAAGTCCTAAGAGGAATGCCTTTCTTATATGTTTACATAGACGACATTCTCGTTGTAAGTCGCACCGAGCAAGAACACCAAGGCCCCTTACGATGTCTCTTTCAAAAATTGGGTAAGCACGGCCTAATGATCAGCCCCGAAAAGTCCCACTTAGGTGTGTCCAGCGTTTCCTTCCTAGGCCACGAAATCGATCCTCACGGCATCCGTCCATTCTCCTCAAAAGTAAAGGTTACCCCTCCCCCCCGCCCCAAACAGCGCGTGGCCTACGGGGTTTCCTCGGGCTCGTGAATTTCTATCGCCGCTTTGTCCCTGATCAGCCCCGAAAAGTCCCACTTAGGTGTGTCCAGCGTTTCCTTCCTAGGCTACAAAATCGATCCTCACGGCATCCGTCCATTCTCCTCAAAAGTAAAGGTTATCCCTCCCCCCCCCCCCCCCCCCCCCGCCCCAAACAGCGCGTGACCTACGGGGTTTCCTCGGGCTCGTGAATTTCTATCGCCGCTTTGTCCCTGGATGCGGGAAGCTTCTTCAGCCTCTTCAAGGAATATTACCAACCGGAAAAACAGCTAGATTAAACTGGACAGATGCCGCAGATGAAGCGTTCGGATGCATCAAAAAATACATTGCATGTGCTACCTTGCTTCATCATCCAAACACAGGAGCACCAATATCTGTTGCCGCCGGCGCCTTGGACATTGCCCTTGGAGCGGTACTCCAGCAGTTCCACAGCGGTGTATGGCAACCGTTGTCTTTCTTCTCTCGCAAGTTAACCAATACGAAACGACGATACAGCACTTTCGGTCGTGAGCTCCTGGCTGTTTATGCTATCCGTCATTTCCGGTATTTTCTGGAAGCACGACAATTTCACATCTTTACGGACCACAAGCCCTTGGAAAGGCGCCATACAATCTCACAAGCCAGAGAATGGAACTCACTCTCATCGGGAACTGCGACAAATGTCGTCAATTTCTGAGTTCACTACAGACTTACGGCACATAGAGAGGACTGATAACATTGTTGCCGACATCTTGTCTCGAGCGGTAATTACCCAATTATCAGATAATCCAAACCTCACTCCTTCTACACTTTTGGCACATCAACAGAATGACGCAGAACTGACCAGGCTCAGAACTACACCCGGTGCATTAGGTATTCGAGAGATCACAATACCTGGATTTTCCCACCCTTTGGTGTGTGATATGTCAGCTTGTGCCCTTCGACCCTTTGTTCCGATTCCTTTACGAAGACGAGTCTATGACTCCTTCCATGCCCTGTCACATCCCGGTATCCGTGCAACACAGAAGCTAATAACCGCGCGTTAAGTTTGGCCTAGCACCAACGTTGAAGTTCGGAACTAGACTCGCAGCTGCCTTCCTTGCCAACGTGCGAAGGTTCACCGACACACGCACACTGCACCATGTATTTTTCCTACTCTGTGTACCCGTTTCGAGCATGTGCACCTAGACATAATCGACCCACTCCCAGAATCGCAAGGCAACAAACTTCGTAGGGAAATACGAGCTGAGCTTAGAGGACTCAAGGAGAGTGTTAACTTCTGTAGTGACACTTGTGATGATTTGAAGAAAATACCGGACGAAGTCAGGGAACTACGCCAGGGAGATACAAAACCTAACAGAGCAAAACAGGAAATTACAAACTGAAATCCGTCAGCTCACTAGCAAGTTGGAAGATCTAGAACAGTATATGAGATCTAACAACTTGGAGATCAAGGAGCCCCTGTAACGGGCAACCCAACCGACATCGGAAAGAAAATCGGTGAACTGGTAGGTGAACCCCTTGAGAGCACTGATATTGACATTTGCCACCGCGTTCCCACTCAAACAAATTAAAAATAAAAATCATAGTACGCTTTGTTCAGCAACCCAAGCGAAATGCGTTGCTCGAAAAATGCAAGAAAAAGCAATTGACGACCTCAGATATTGGTGCAGTGGGATACGACAATCTTACGTATGTAAACGAGCACCTGGCGAGGCAGAAAAGCGGTTACTTGGAGCGCAAATCGCCCGCAAGCGCGAGACTAGATAGAAATTTGTCTGGACAGGTGGGGGAAAAGTGTTTGCAAAGAAAGATGACACGTCGACTGTCATCAGAATCGCGAATCAAAGTGATATTCAAAAATGGTCGCGTAACCGGACTGTCCCAAAAAAGTTTCGATAAGCGTTGCTCTTATCTCATCACTTCCACTTTTAAGGAAGACTGTGTGCACTATGACGAGTCATCATTTAAGGCGGCGGTCCCATGGCGGCCATCTTGAACAAGCCATTAGTTCAACCACTAGATGGCGGCACTCATCCGTGTGGCCAGAAAACAAGCTCGTGGCAGTGACGTTCCTCCTCAGCTCTTAATTTCCTCCTTCCTGCTGCTCGCCCGTGCACGTTCAGCGCTCAGCGCGTGCTCCCGCTGACACAAATGCCAGCAAACGTGCCAGTGGTGCTAGCAGTGCCCAGTTCGCACAGAAGCGGAGCCCATGGCTAGCTCATCGACCCGATCGAGAGTGCCTAGCTCGAGATCGAGAGGCTCACAAGCCAGTAGCTATCGTTTTAACTATTCAAGAATTAAAAACATAGTCAATCAATCAGTGAAGAATGTTATCAAACGTTAAAGAACATATATAAGACATGCCTTGTCAGCATTTCGTTAATGACAGATCTTTTGCACGACAAAAACGTTTAAATTCATTTTCGCTGTAAGTCAGAGCGCAGCCGACATAACAGGTCAATGAGGCCAATCAAGCAGAACCAAGAAACACTATTTCACGGAGCTCAACATCCTATAGTGCGTTTGTTGTCACCGGTCAAAGCAATCAAGCGCAAACCATGCACTATGGCCTTGCGCTTTTAGTATGCATGTTTGTGCTTGTGTATCTTATAGTCTTTGACTGCATTTTGATCTATAATAAAACAAGCAATAGCAGACTTTTTTTTTTTTTTCAAGGCGGGTGTTCAGAAGGACGTTTTATAGACCGACACGCTGTTTACAAACAAGCCCGCGTTTGCCCACACCGGGTGTGGGCACTGCGCGTGCGCAGAAACCGAATTCGCGTGAAGTGACGCGTCTGCGCATGCGCAGTGCCGTCGACAGCGCCACCGTAGCTGCGTGACGTCAGCGCCGCGTGTTGGTCTATATAACTCATCATTTTGATGGTAGTTTGATTAAACTTGAATACCAATTATCTGACCTAATAAATAACCACCCTAATATTGTTGAAATAGTACGCCGAGGTCGAAGACTGCATGTTCAAGAAAAGAGTAAAAGTGTATTTTGTAGCCGAAGTGGCTTAAATTTTGTTAGGCGAGTGGGTAGCAGATTTCAAAGTGCATTTTATGGTGTTTTTGATATTTTTTGCATTATTATTTAGGACTATTTATAATTTGATGTTGAAAAAAAAATATACCAACCTCTTACATGTATCTTTATCTATATATATTATCTGTTTGATTGCAACAGATATGAAGACTTTTACAGTAACGCTAACATTGTACGTTAATTAATGTGATCTCAATGATGTCGATGGGAATGATTTCCATTTGAAACGTTTGATGACGTTGATATTAATTATGATAACTACGATGTTTAGCTGATGTCAATTTCATTATTTTATGCATAATTGATTTTTATACTGACACTAGTCCTGTACACCGTTGAATGCTGTAAAAAGGGGCTGATGGCCTGGTCAGAAGACTTTTAATGCGAGAAAAGTATTTGTCCCACCACGCGAAAATTCGGCGGCGGCGGCGGCGGCGTGATTAAGCGATGGTACCAAAAATGGCCGACGGTGCATAGAGTAAAAACACGTCAGAAATGCTCGGAGTGACGTCAAAATTTTCACGAAGGTTCCTATAAATAAAGTAAATGAACGACTTTCGAAACAAACTTTAGTACATTTTCGTCTGGATGGGAATCGAATTCGGGCCTCCGGGGTGCGAGACGGGCACGCTTCTCCGACTCCACGGCGGCTCCAAGGTCCTGGCTGACTAAGGTGTGCCTAGTACGTGCGTCATTGCACACGTCCCGTCGCAACTATCGGGCTGACTAAAGGTGTGTCCAAGTGCGTGCGTCATTGGGCACGTGACGGTGCAGCCAATGGGGGGAAGGTGGCGCCACGTCATGAGCGTATAACATGAGCGCGCTGTTTCCCGCGTGTCACACACCGAATCTGCAAAAATAACGCATGTCGAAAAAATAAATCGAAAACTTTTCACCAAAAGGACTGCAATGCTTTCATATTCCCACACGTAAGCAATCAAAAGTGTCTGTGCGGAATTTTCTTTTGTATTCTTTTGCCGCAGCCCCTCAGACACATGTATGTCTGGAAATAAGGATTATTATTATTATTATTAACTCACGCACACAATATTTATTTTTATTTTTACAACATGTTCACGGGAGAACCGCCAAGCGGTCTGGGCCATCTAAAGTTCAGTGTGTCTCCACGTTCCTATAGCCGTCTGCACGTTCACGTTCAAATGGAAAAACACCGTAGACCGTCTTCTCTTTTCAAATGACAACGAACCGAAGCAGGCACGTAGCCAGGGGGGGGGGGGGGGGGGGCATGGGGCCCGGTCTTCCCCCGAAATCTTCCATTTTGCTGAGACCTCCTCTCCCCCCTCCACCTCATACAGCATTTTGTCATGGGCGCCCCCCCCCCCCCCCCCCCCCCCCGAAACAACATCACGGCTACGTGCCTGAACCGAAGACCACATGATGTGGTGGCAACTTAGCCATTTTTCCGCCCAATCGTTTTTTTATGCATTTTGAAGTGCGCGCAATTCGGTGTCACTCAGCTCGAGCCCGTAGCTTTGGCTAGTGCATAGACGCGATTTTACCGCCCAAATCACGCACCGAGTGCGCGAGAGCGTCACGCGCTGGCACATTTAGAGCAACAATGGATGTCTTCACCCTGAGACAGACAGACATGTAGGCAACCTAGGCTAGAGTGAACAGGCATGATCTCTTACGGCCATTGCACCGGGAGTAGTTGCTCCCTGCGGCGGCAGCTTGGAGGGGTCGCTGTAACCCTACCACTCCTACAGTGCTTTAATTCCTTCTGAGAGGCACGTCTTCCTCACCGTGTCGTCCTCTTTGCTCGGGGGTTGAGTAGGATAAGTTTCTAGAGTAATTGGAGCTATAGGTCGTGAGGCCAGCTTCCTTCAGGGACTTATGAGGAACACGTCTTTCTCTTCGTCTCCTTAAGAAACAAGTTTGTATAGACAAGAATTTAATTATTGTAAGCCGAAACTTATTTCAATCTGCTCACTACAGTTATGTCAAGCAAGTATAATTACACACATTTTTAATCGCATTGGTCGGGGAACAGTTGTTCAGGATGGCTCAGGCGGCGTTGGGCATGGTTGTGTGGTGGCTCCCCTAGGCGGCTAAAGAAGTTCCATTGCTCCTCGGCGAGAGTGAAGGCCACAAGGAAACCGCTCTCCAGCCCGGTCATGGAAGAACATGGCAGGGCAGCACTGAGCATCTCGCTTGATTTTATTTCGCAATACTCATTGCGGGGACTCAGAGAAACGAAAGAGAAGCGCGAGGAAACTTCACGAGTTGTGATCCTGGACCGGCTTGCTAGAACAGCGTCTCAGCTGAGACTGAGTGAAAGAAAGCACTGCAAAAGGTTGGTCGCACGACTGTCTTGAGACGCGGCTTGAGTACCGCTTAGCTCGAGCGCTGGGTTTGGCATTGCTTTCTTTCCCAAAGTTTCAGCTGAGACGCTGTTTCTAGCAAGTCTGACCTGGCTGCTTATAATTAGTTGCAAAGGACAAGAGTCGTGGTTGGTTTAAAGGGATACTGAACCAAAGAATTTAGTGTCCATAATAAGTGGCGCACGTTCTTTCCACGAGCCAGCAGCCGCCGGTGTGCGCGAGCACACGCAACGAAAATGACGTCAAAGACCTTCATTCGCGCAAGAGAACAGTGAAATGCATGGGCTTCGGGCCAAAGGAGAATAAATACAGGCTTTTCATCTCTACAAGGGAAAGCTACGTGCTTGTTAGACCAATCAATTGCTTACCTTTTACACCAGACACCACTGTGTAGATGAAAAACTTGTCTTTATTCTCCTTTGGCCCGAAGCCCATACATTTTATTGCCATCTTAACCGTGAATGGAGGTCTTTGACATCATTTTTGTTGCGTGTGCTCGCGCACACCGGCGGCTGCTGGCTCAGGAAAGAACGTGCGCCACTTATTATGGACACTAAATTCCTTGGTTCAGTATCCCTTTAAACGCAAAGTGGAAGCCTGGAGTCGTTGCATTATTAAACCAACACCATGAAAGTTGATCGTCTGACATTGTTCTTATTTGGAAAAAAAAAATGAAATAGAAATTAATCCAAAGAAAGACGACCGTAGTGAGGGTTTCGCACATGTGCAACGCTTTTGATAGGGCACTGCATGGAAAGGGGGTTTATTAGACCCTTTTCCTGAGCCTCAGATTTGAACCACGATGACTGGCTGTTTGTTGCCTTACCACGAGGACCAGTCACTGCGGTTTACACATAAAGGCCGGTTCAGACACTTGCGTTTGAGTGCGTTTGACTGCGTTGCGGCGAGAACCGAAAGCGAGTCACCGGCACATCTGTGCTTCGTATGAAGCGTGGAATCCAATTCAAGGACTCATCTTGGCACACGATATAAGCAGCAGGGATGTCCTGGGTTCTCGCTGCCGCAACGCAGTCAAACGCAGTCAAACGCAACTGTCTGAACCAGGCTTTATACTCTCCGTAAGTTTTCTACAAGTAGAGTACTCAATCCCCGCCCCTGCCCGTTTCGATCTGGATGAGCATCGTACCAGCGTGCGGTCGTGTATCACTATTGCGTGACGCACGTTAAAACCCCAGGCTAGCGGTGTTACTGCACTGGCTAAATTGCTCATCTACAGCTGGGAGACTCGTCGCCCTTGGAGGCAGGCCAAGTTCTAGGCTGTATAAACATACACACAACCCAATTTTTTTTTTTACAGGTAGAGTAACGTTAAAACTGAAAATCTAAAATTCCTGCATGATGGCGAACAAAACAGAACCAGAGCGGTTAGAAAGTTGGAACCTTAAAAAAGAAAAATGTCGGGTAAAAATCTTGGAGTGAAGGAAAAGAAATTCCCCTTTGTCGTCACCATCATATGAAGCTCAATATTCGCACCTTTCGTGGTGTCGGAACATGACAGGAAGCATTGAATAGCTTATTTATAGACCTTTTTCGCATAACCTCAAACCAGCCAGTAACTGACGTACCCTCGACCTGGTGCATTTTTGGATTGCCCGCTGACACAGGGTATGCAACCGCCAAGGGTATGGGCGAAAAGGCTTAAAAACGGACGTCGTGCATGAGTTAGTTCCGAGTGCTCCTTTTTACCCTGCTGCAATTTCCGAAAATCAACGGTTGTCTGGCTACCACTGCGTGGTCGTCGGATGGATAAATAATTTTAAAAAGCATAAAGCAATAGCAGAAAGTGTGCCATGAGCACAAGAAGCTGCAGAGCGAGTGTGGCTGCAATGTTATCGAGCTTCGGATTATCCCCAAGAATCCTTATTTATGAAGTCAGTCGATTGCGATCTTGAATCGCGAGAGATTCGTTTCACACTCAACGTCACGTTTAAGCTCACGACCACTTCGTTTAGGACAAGAGGACCGATTTTAATTCCCGGTGCAGGTGGTCCAATGGACCTCTTGGCGAATATGTGCTGCCACCTAGACACGCGAATCGGTTCGAGACTAGGTGACTGGAAAACAACGCGCGCCCAAGGCCTCTCCCACCGTTCCACACCCAAAACGTCAGCTACATCCTGTTCACCCATTGAGGCGATGTGACCGATAGATACGGCTCCCCCAAGCTCACCTTTGTCCCCATCGTGCGTAATCTTCCGCCCCGAGGTCGACACAACGAAACCGCTCAAAGGCGAGAAATGCAAGATGGCGGATTGTTTGGAACTAGATACTCTCGAACCCAGGCGCATGAAATACTCCGCGCATGCGCACCGCGTATTTCTACAAAAGGTCCATTAGGTGATCACTGCAAGCACCATGGAATGTGAAATTTATAAAAAAAAAGTCTACATGCCACCGCTCAAGATGGAGCTATCAAATGCCGAGAGCTTACCTGCATAGACTACATTAAACGGCTAATATATTCTTTCGTTGTGGAAACTCAATCAAAACACCCCACCGTCTTCGTCGTCGTTCTCTCGAGGAGGCAAGGTGATGGCCTGTGAGTAGCCAGCTGGATTCAACCGGACAAGCTCCAACCAAGTTATTGCAGCCCACCATAGCCAAGTCTAGCCAAGTTCCCCCCATACCCACAACGTTGCCTACCGAGATAGCTGTGCTGCCAGAACCAGCCGGTATTTCTTTCTCTAAGCCGCTAGACGGCGTCGTCGGCGCCGCAATTCTCAAGATGGCGGCGCCGTTAAAGAAAAGGTCTATAGACGATTGCAAGCAAAGCGACTGGCCGCCGCTATTTCTCTGCTCGTGCGGGAAAGCTCATGCGATTTCAAGCTTGCCAAAGCTATCTTCACGCGCACGTTACACGTGCTTGCACGCCTGGGGCACCAGTCGTGATGCCATGCTTGCAATTGTCTATAGACGATTGCAAGCAAAGCGACTGGCCGCCGCCATTTCTCTGCTCGTGCGGGAAAGCTCATGCAATTTCAAGCTTGCCAAAGCTATCTTCACGCGCATGTTACACGTGCTTGCACGCCTGGGGCACCAGTCGTGATTCCATGCTTGCAATTGTCTATAGGCACTAGATGTTTTCGAGAACTTGCTCGTGACCCTTGTTTTTTTCTTCTTTTTCTTGCAAGATTATTTACTCATTGCAAGAAAGAGGAAGTAGCGCGAGGAAATATTTGAGAAAAGAATCCCCTGCATCAGGGACAGAATCCCCCCAGCGCCGCTTTTCCTGAACTTCTCAACCTCGAATTTCAGCCACCTTTCAAAAGATGGCGCAAGTGCGCGTCGTCTGCTACAACATATATGTTCTTTTTATTATTTAGGACAATTAGTATGCTTTAAAAAAATTACAATCATAGAAAGTGATTTTATTTAAAACGAGAAAAGCACTAATTAAAGAATCGTTGCTTAAATAGCTGCCCTCTTCTTTGAAACCGGTTTCTTGCGTACAGAGTCGAGCTTCAAATTAATCCCATGATTTAAACATATTTTAAACAAATCTGAATATGAATACGAAAAAATCACGCTTCTAGTGAACCAGCTCCGTACCTCCAGCATACAATTAAAAAAACTAGGTCAGATGCCAGAACGCTGTCTGAGAAAACCAAGAACGCGTTAAGAGAATTCTTAGAAATTTTACCATAATCAAGTTGTGTTTGCAAGAAAACGACTGGCGTTGCACTTCTAATATTTTGTATTCTGAGTTCCTTTGTTTACCACAAGCATGCCCTTAAATGTCGTTGCTGCGTTATGATGTGAAACTGAGTTACGAGACTTCAAAATCATATAAAAAAGGCTCTTTTGGAATAAATCTTAAAACATGTGAGCGTGCTAATTAACAAAAACACGTATGCACGGAACTAGACGGGTCCTTCTTCTATTCAATAAAAAAATAAGAACGCGTCTTGGATGCATTGCAAGTCTAGAAACTTGGAATGCATAGAGGTATGTCTTTGAAAATATAAAAACTTGCACTTTTTGTTTTCTTATTGTGCGTTAAGTTTTGAAAAATGCGTATCATATTTTGCTCTAAAAGAGTGATGATGAATTGACGATTTATTTGCGAAAAGAACGAAATACGTAACACGCGCACAGACGCGACATTTGCACAGCAAACAGGAGCGTTAGCAGAGCTGCCACCGGTATTATAGTTGGGGCCGTGGGACCGCCGCCTTAACCAAACATTTCAAGATACCAAAAACGCCTTTTCTTTAATTCATTTTAATTCGAGAAATATAATCAACAAACAAGATGACCTTAATTTGTTTATTAATTCATTATGTCTAAATTTTGATGTCCTTTGTACGGAGACACGGGTCCCTCAAGATGTAGAACCTCCTGGTTTTGCTCGTTATAAATGTGCGAGCTTGGGAAGAAAAAAATAAAAGAGGAGGTGGTGTTGCCACTTACCTTAGTGATACTATATCATGGTATGTACTTGATGAGTTTGCTATGATCACTACAGACGTAGAGTGCCTTGTCGTTCATGCTGGAAGCGTCCTTACTGGTGTTGTGTATAGGCCCCCCGCGGGAAGTAAGTCTATTTTTCTCTCGTTTTTTGAAGACCTTGATTTCCTCGGTTCGACTGCTAAACCATCTTTTGTTATGGGCGACGTAAATATAGATCTGCTTAAAAATAAAAGTGACTATATTGAAATAAAAAAAAAATGTCTTGGCTGCTTGTAGGTGTATAAATACGGTGACACTGCCGACCAGAGTGACTTCGGAACGTTGTAGCTCTATCGATGTTTGTATAACAAATCTAAACACTAATGAGGTCTCCTCAGGTGTTTTCGAACATGATCTCAGCGACCACTTACCTATTTTTTGTCTCTCGTCTCTTCATAGAAAGATAGGTGCCATTTACAATGAAACTTTCAGTTGCAGGCAAATAGATGAAGACTCGTTGAGAAGGTTTCGCGACAACATTTTTGTCACGGACTGGAATAGTAAATATTTAGAACACAACCCGAATCTTGCGTACGCCAGTTTCCTAAAAAAATTTCAGCATTGTTACGGCAGAGCTTTCCCGCTGAGACAAATTAATAAACGGAGAAATACATTTCGCGAACCTTGGTTGACTCCTGATTTATACATACGCGTTAAAGAGAAAATAAAATGTACCACGACTTTCTTAAGTGTAGAGACCAAGATCTTCTTGCTGCGTTGAAGAAATAGAGAAACAAACTAACTTCTGATTTAAAAAAAAAAATGCCAAACAAGAACCCCTGTTTTATCTCGTTCAGAGTGACACCAAAACCTGTTTTATCTCGTTCAGAGTGACACCAAAAAGATATGGAAAGCCCTAAACACCATAACAAATAAGCATAGTCATTCCCGGGATGTAAATCACGTGATTATTGATGGGAATCATGTGAGCGGTATAGAACCATGCAATTCGACGAACGAGTATTTCGTAAATGTTGGTGCACCTTTGGAATCCAAAAATGAGCCCTTACACGGCGGCATGATGACCACGCACTCCTTAGCCTATTCGATAATGTTATCGCCAACCATCCCACAAGAAGTAGAAGGACTTATAAATAAGATAAAAATAATGTAGCCCCTGGCGTAGATGGAATAAAACCCGCTCCCATTAAATATGTTTCTCAAGATATAAGTAACATCTTATCTCATATCATAAATTGTACCCTAGAATCGGGTATATTCCCAGACCCCCTTAAAATTGCTAAAGTTACCCCTGTCTTTAAAGGAGGGAAACCACATCTACAAAATTATAGACCTCTGCAGTCTTGTCACTATTTTCGAAGATATTTGAGAGAGTTATACAAAGCCGATTATATCAGTTTCTTATAAAGCATGATGTCATAAACAAATCTCAGTATGGCTTCCAAAAGGGAAAATCATCAGAGCAGGCACTTGTTGAGACAAAAGACAGAATAAGATACAACATGAAAAATAAATTATACACACTGGGAGTTTTTTTATACTTCAAAAAAGCTTCCGACGCGATTCAACACCAAATTTTGCTAAATAAACTTCAACTGTACGGAATACGAGGAGTAGCTTTGACTTTAGTAAAACATTAACTAATAAATCGCCTTCAATTTGTCAAAGTTAACGACTCTGTCTCAACCACGTTGGAAGTCAAATATGGTGTCCCCCAAGGTTCTATCCTAGGCCCCTTGTTGTTCCTCCTTTATATAAATGATATTACTGCTATTCCTAAATCTCCGGAACTGATTATATACGCAGATGATACCAACGCATTTTTCGCCTCTGCCTCCAAAGCATCCCTAGAGCAAATGGCAAATAGCTATCTCGCTGAACTAGCAGTGTGGCTCCATAAAATTAAACTGCAACTAAATTGTAAGAAAACCAAGTATATAGTTTTGCTCCAATACGCGATAATGATAATACTCCAATAACTCTATATTTCGAACACACAATTATAGAGCAAGTCCCCGAACAAAAACTTTTAGGCGTTTGGTTTAACCAGGAGCTTAGCTGAAATACACATGTAGATAAGTTGACTGCCAAGCTTTCTCAGACAGTTGAAGGTTCGTATAAAATAAGAAACCTGATCCCTACATGGTTAAAAAGACACATATATTACTCTCTTTTTTACTCAAAGTTATGCTACTGTATTTTAGTATGGGGTACAACAACGCTCACAAACTACTATAAGATTCTTAAATTACAAAAAAAAAAAGTTTTCGGTTATTTGAAAGTTACACGGGAAATATACAAGACCTTCCCAATTTATGATTTCAAGTTAATGCAACTAATAAAAACTGAGAACCTTTATGATATAACTACAAGTGACGTAGTGCATAGATACACCTCCACAGATTCGAACAAATTACGGAAAGCAAATTAAAGATTATCAGGTGACCAAATTCAATAAATTCAACTGGAACCTTCGTGGATGTTAATAACTCATTTTCTAAATTAACGAAGAGCTGAAGACACTCTTGGTGGGCAGTGACACTGTTTTATAGCCATTTTTACACATGTACAAATTGACGGTTTTGTCTCTGAACTTGTGTAAAAGTTTCTTTCATAATCTATATTACTACTTGCGATCCTCTCTTGATGATGTCATATAAAGCCATGACATTGTTTGAATCGCTGATGTATACAGCTGCACGAAGTATATTATACTGTGTACCGTATGTACGAACTGCAAAGGGGACAGAGACTTTCGTCTTCGTCAGGAATTTTCTGCCTTTAGTTTCTGTTCCCCTTTCGGTTGATCCGAAAGAAGTAAAAACTTCCAACTTCCAACTTCAATATATTCTAACCGCCACTGACCGCTTCACCAGACGGCCAGAGGCCCTCCCAATTAGCAGCATTACAGCTCAAGTAGTCGCTCAAGGATTTATGCAAATCTGGATATCATGGTTGGCGTCCCGGTCACTCTCACTACAGACCGCGGTCTGTAGTGAGGGTCGGAACTTTTCAGCGAATTCACCTCTCTTCTTGGCACCAGTCAACAAAGAACGACAGGCTTACCGTCCACAAGCCAACAGTCTTGTTGAAAGATTTCGTCGCCAGCTAAAAGCTTCAATCATGGCGCGTCAAGATATTCCTCATTGAACAGAATCGCTTCCCCTATAGTACTTCTGGACCTGCGAACGGCATTCAAGGAATAACTTTTATGGACTCCTGCGGAGCTGGTATATGGAATGTTCCTGCGTCTTCCCCAATATTTTTTCACCCCTATGGACCCAGCGGTTCCTCCGGACCACAGTGGAAGAAACACATCTAGGTTATGACTCTGGCCGCTCTTCCCGCGGGGAACGAGCGACCTGATCTTCTTCGGAGCTTGCCTCGAACCAGGAGTAGTTAGTTCCGCGCCGCCGCGGAGGGCTCTGAGGCACGAGTGGTATGAGGTCCCTCCTCGGCGGCCATGGTGTCGGCGGCGTAGCGTGCTCGCCTTTTTCGCGGTGTGGTGGTGTGGTGGTAATGCGCGGCCAGTGGCTGGCCTCGTGTTTTGCTTTGGTGCTGTGTCGATCACAGGTGCCACCATCATGCACGAAGGTGAGCCTTAACCCGAAAAAGAAGAAGAATGATGAAAGCACAAATTTACGGACTCTGTCGACTTGGTGGCGGCGTGGCGGCGGTGAGGTACAACAAGAAGCGGTGAGCGAGGGAATGGCGGGACCACCGCTGGGAGAAACAACCGGAGTGGTCGATTTGGAAGGGTACTTGGGCGCCATCTATCCCCGTGCGTGGGAAGCGCGCTCGGTGCTCCGAACATAATATGGCCGCCGCGTCGGGCAGAGAGTCATCAGCTAAATGTGCGTCTTCCACCGTGGGTACAACAAGAAGCGGTGAGCGAGGGAATGCGGGACCACTGCTGGAAGAAACAACCGGAGCGGTCGGTTTGGGAGGGCCCCGATACTTGGGCGCCATCTATCCCCGTGCGAGTGAAGCGCTCGGTGCGCCGAACATAATGTGGTCGCCGCGTCGGACAAAGAGTCATCACCTAAACATTAATTTTTTCCACCGTGCTCCGGACCCGACCAACTATGCTCATCGGATCAAAGACATAATGTCGAAACTGCGACCAACATCCCCACGACGGCGATCGCCACGGCCAGATTTTATTACCAAGTATCTTACCAAGACAAGCCACGTTTTCGTAAGAGACGATACTGTTCTCCGGAGTCTTTGACCACCTTATCATGGACCGTGGACCGTACTTAATCACGAAGAAGGCTCCGAAATATTTAGAAGTGTTGATTAACGGCAAGCAACAAACCATATCGATTGACAGACTCAAGCCTGCCCACATGGAATCCACACAACTGTCCACAACTGCTATGACTCACTTTCACAGCAACTGTCCACTACGCAAGTTTTATTTCTTTCTTCCACAAACGTTCTACAGACTGGAGGGGGAGTAGTGCAGCGCCCACATATTGCCACGCGCGCCGCTGATCGAGCGCGTACGTGGCCGAATGGTTACCGTGCTTGGCTGTCGCGCGGAGGATCTGGGTTCGATTTCAGGAAGCGGAATGTTCTTTAATTTATTCTTTATACTCGGCGTTCTCGCAAATTCGAGAACTTTCTCGTCTGATCGAGTTACCAATATTCTGCGCGCCGAATGTTCCAAAAACCCACGCGGCTACAAAATGTGCTCCGCGTGTCAATCCGGAGTCAGTTTCGCCCCAGTGCTCGATCCTGCTGCTTCGCCGATATCGACGCCTGCGGCGCTAACCTTCTCCTTTTGTTTTGGGCACAAGTTCGCCCCATTAAACGCTCAGTTCCTTCATTTATTCGCCGCCTCATCATTTGTCATTAGACCCTTTCTAGAGTTCCTGTATAGGCTCCCTACGGGAGCCAGAGTTGCGCGTTTGATTCCACATGCCGCGTGCCGCCCTCGCCGCTATTCGCCGAGATCCGATTACGTGAGGAGCCGTATCAAGTGTCGTGCAGCAAAGTAGACGTTGCACGCGCCCCGGCGTACGTTCCCAGGCTTTTGAGCCCGCCGCGCGCCTCGAACGCGCGGCGCTGCTATTCGCCGAATTCAGTCACGTGAGGACCTGGATCCACATGCCATGCGTGAACGCGCAACTCTGGCTCCCGTAGGGAGCCTATAATTTGGGAGGAATGAAGCGTTAGCGCATGCGCAGTACCGACAGCAGCGCCACCGCGGTCGTATGACGTCAGCAAGTTGAGTTGGTCTATACAGGAACTCTAACCCTTTCCGAAATGGACCTTTTGGCGAATATGTGCTGCCACCTGTGGGGCGATGGGCGAACCTGAGGCGCACTGGGTTGGAGAGTATTTGTAGAGAAAACAACGTGCACGTTAGGCTTCTTGTGTGCTACCGGTTCGTTTTCTTTTTTTTTTTTTTTGGGGGGGGGGGGGGAGATCGGTGGCCGAGTGGGCTAGCGAACACCAGGGGCCCTAATCTGGACACTTGGCGGAAAAGTCGGCGAGAAATCTGGCGGCTATGATTGGCCGGCGCCAAGGTCAAGTGCGGCGTCGGCCAATCACGGACGCCAAATTTCTCGCCGGGTTTCTCGCCAAATGTCCAGATTAGGGCCCCAGCTCGGAGCACGTGGAGCGAAAGCTCGCGCTGCAGAACCCAGGGATCCTGGGTTCAATCCCCACCCCTGCCCGTTTCGATCTGGATGAGCATCGTACCGGCGTGCGGTCGTGTATCACTACTGCGTGGTGCACGTTAAAGACCCCAGGCTAGCGATTGTACTGCACTGGCTAACTTGCTCATCTACAGCGAGTGACTCGTCGCAACTTTAAAATGGCTGACCAACGACTCGCTGTACAAATATCCACACAACCCCAATTATTATTTCTTTTTGGGTGCACTCGCTGCTTTTCGAAGCATTTTGAGTCACGATGTCTCGGGATGAGAACATCCCGTTCGCGTTTGACGTGGACCACTGGGTACGTCATCCCCCGGACCGTACGAACCTCACCCAGGACCGCGTATGGAGCTACCTCAAAAAGGACAGACAGTTCGTTGAGGCAAGCGCATCGGGGATGGTCCTTCAAAGAAGAACGCTACACAGTTCACCGGCATGATTGCGGTGCACGTCGTAATCTAGAACGGGCGTCGTCAGTACGATGACTCGTGTTCACCTTGTTCGCAACATCAAAACTTGAGTCTCGACTCTCGATGGTCTCCAAGGCGCCCAAAGGCGAGAAATGCAAGATGGCGGATTGTTTGGAACTAGATACTCTCGAACCCAGGCGCATCAAATACTCCGCGCATGCGCACCGCGTATTTCTACAAAAGGTCCATTCAGTGCCATCTGGTGGTTCGTAAAGCAGTTTAGGTTTTGCCATATCAATGGCGGGAATGAACTTGTATCGGCGCCGTCACTTTCGCAAGTCAACGGCACGCGAGGAATTGGTCACTGTGAGTTCTTTCTCGATCACTTTCAGTTCGATGGTGACCAAGAACCTGCATTCAGAGCAAAGCTCCAACCCACTGAGGTGCCTCGAGAAAATTCTATACACCAAATTGCTTTAAAGCCGATTGTGTGCCGCCCACAGATTGACAGAATCTGAGTTATTAGTTTAAACGCTTACGTAGCCTACGTTCTGTCGTACTGACCCCCCGAATGTACAGGCCTCGCATCATCCCCTTAGGAGCATCTTCAACTTCTTCCTTTATCAGTCACTAGAAGGCCGCCATTGGTATGGCACAGATGCCGCTCCACAGATGATGATAGTGATCAATGTGGCCAGACTGAATTTCGGAAAGGGTTTAAAATATAAGCCACGGCAGCGGAGGAAGAAGAAAACGCCAAGAGGCTCGAGCACTTCTGCTTGGGTGATCAGTAGGGCAGATGTCATATTTCGGCAGTCAATAGAACCAACGTGTAAATAATGTAAATAAATAGTTAGTAGCAACGCAATACTTGTTACAAAGCGATATAGTGTCCATTTTTTTTTAAGGAATTAAGCATTCAGGAGATGTTTTGGGGGTTCATCCAAGGCCTAGTAGGACATTTTTTCAACTATCATCAATGTTAAAGTGTTTGTTAGTAGCATTTCACCATGTTGACCTTAGGAAGCTATTTGTTATACGGACATTTTCTTACAACGTATTGAAAATATGAAATAAGGTACCAACCCGTCAATTGAAGTCTGACGTCTGTCTTCCGTATAATTTGTGAAATAAAATTAAATGGCGCAAGAAAACTGACCTTTAGTAAGCTTGGCTCAAGTGAACTGCCAGGCATCACTTGATAGATTTGTGTAGACATATTTTTAATTGTTTGAACAGATAGGCTTTCTACTTTTAAAGGCATCGAGGGTTAATCGGGCGTCGACAACGCTTCGCTCGAGTGACTGCCCTGCACACGGCTTCTTTTCGGCGTCACATAATGCGTGCTTCAGGCGCTTTTGTCAGGCACTCACAAGCTTTCTTTGACACCTTTTTCACCCAAGAAGCCAACCCTGTGTGTCTAAATAAAAATATTTGAATTTGGTATCTTAAGAAGACAGAATGACTGCAGCCATGAGACCGAGCACAATGTATATTTTATTTAATTTCATAAATAAACATAAAATTTCATAAATAAATACAGCGAAATTGCTTCTCCCATATAATCAAAAACAACTGTTTTGGATATTTTATGAGGGCAGGGCACGATGCTTTCAGTAAGCACACATAATGACTACTTGCGTTGACTATATTTGCTTTATGAATGCGTGACCATAAATATACCTGGCGCTTCTTATTGCGCCTCTAATACTTCGCCACTATCACGTAAGCGGAAGTCCCAAACGCCCCGAGCGAGGGTTGAGGACATCTTAGTGGGACCCGCACCCTCGCACCCAGGTGCATTTTCATTAGTTCTCAGGGGCCCTCCAGGTGGAGCAGCCTGTATCGATGGCCACGCGTTCCAGCGTTCGGGTTTCATTCCGCGCTGACTGTACAAATCCCTTACCTTGGAGTAAGATGGACTAAATTTTGGAACACGGCCACGGAGGCATTCGTGGAAGACGTTCGGCTTGCTCTGGTGTCCAGTCACTGAGGAGACGAGCGTTGCGTTAGCGTTCGACTGGCACTCTGCTTATCGACTTCCGTTCCTGTTCGGGGATCGGAAATGGCTAGGGGCCAGCCATATAACCAACGTTACTAGAACAACTAAGTTGGCAAACTACCATACAGCCTGCTTTGAAAACGTTACTCCGATCCGTACTCGAGAGCCAAACTAAGTGCGGTCGCAACGCCGCCGTTTCTCCCGCAGCGGCCCTTCCGGGAACTGCACGGCTGCACCTGTTGGTTCAGGCCAAGTCGCGCAAGGGCCGCTGGCGCCATCTCGCAGTGCCATTTCGCAGTAGCTATATCAATAGATTTTCATGTTTTGACGCGACGCTAAAAGGCGGCGCTGTTATCGTACTTAGCTTGGTCTCGGTGGACGCGAGCGGTTTGGGTTTCAAGGGTAATTTTCCCAACTGAGTGTTTTAGTAACGTTGCATATAACTAGGGCTTCGTGTTTTCGGATAAATCCGAAAAACTCCGGAAAACACCCGCCGGCAAAATTTTTGTCAATCCGGATTTATCCGATAAACTCCGAATTGTCATGTGCCCCCCTCCCCCCCCCCCCCCCCCCCAGCAAAAAGAAAAGAAAGGATTTTTTTTTTTTACAATTTTGAGCAGCGCAGGATCAATGGTCCTGGGAAAATGACGCCATAATTATCTTTGAAGTCTCGTACTGTTGTCAAAAGGGGGTCTTACGGCTTGTCTCGTGAAGGTTGGTTCAGGGAAACAGGTCATCGTACCATTCGTGTCACGACAAAAGCCACTCTTTTGGTTTCCAGTTTGAGCCATGGGATTTGGAATTTAGAGAAAGGAGAGGGTATGTTTCTGGGGGTAACAGTGAAAGCTATGAACTATAGAGATTGTATAAAATAGGGAAGAGGGGCAATTGAAACCTCGCGCGGCCGCGGTATAGATTTATGGGGTGACTACGAGGTTCCCTGCGGCTACCTCCGGCAGTTTATTGATTTTAAGGTATCGACGTTTATGGAAGCCACACTTGTGTGCTACTTTTGTCATGGGACAATTTAGTATTGCCAATGACAACAACGCCAAATTCAACTGAAGAAATCTTAATTAATACAAGCGCGTTTTATTTTCTTTTATCTGGCATACGTTCGCATCCGGTTATTATTTATTATTTTTTAATAAGAAACATTGCTAAATTAATCTCCGAATTTGGGAGAATTGAGGATTTACGAAAAATAAACTCCGATAAACACCGAATGTTTGTTAAAAAATAACCTCCGAAAAAACACCCTCCGAATTTCACGAAAAATAAACTCCGAAAACACGGAGCCCTACATATAACGCATTTTCTGTTAACCCTTTCGTAGAAATATCAGCCTAATGCAAAGTTTACAAAATTACTTTGGAAAATGAATTAAACTTAATTAATAATTACTTGTTAAGAACTGTCGAAAGGAATTAAATTACATTACAAATTACTCCGGACTAAACGTAATAAGATTACATTACAATTACTTTCCAAAAGTAAAGAAATTACTGTGACTTTATTTTCGATACTTTGAGGCAGAAATTAGCGCTCATATTATTTACAGTATATGTACCGGACCTTGGATCTTCCTGTGCACCACAGCAGCCTCATGCGCCTGAAAGTGAACCATATATCGTTCCGCTGGCGCACAAGGCAAAAGGGATACACATGATGAACAGCTTATTCTTTACATGTGACTCAAAGACAGTCGACTCACCGGCGTTGCTGTTCATCTAGTGGCGAAGGTCCTTAGTTGAAAGGTGATATGATTCCGTCTTCCCGATTTTGAAGACGTTATATAGTCCATGTCAATAACTTAAGTCGGGCCATGAGAGCTCGTTCTTATAGGAAGTCGCCATGTGAAACACTTCCCTACGGACTCGGACGCAGTCTTATCCAGTGTTGCACAAAATACTCGATAAAAGTATTTAAGTCAAGTTACTAAATACCTGCTTCATAAAGTATTTAAAATACTACTCCAGTTACTTTCACTGTAAAGTAACTTGAGTAAAGTACAAATAGTTAGAAATGTAATTCAATTACATTGGAAGATACTTCCGCATTGTATAATTTGTATCGACGTCAGTGACAACGAAAATTATCCAGTTGCACAAATCTGGTTTACGAGAATGGTTTGTTAACACGCAACAACACAAAACGGCAAAAACAAAAATCATCGTAGGATTATTTTATGCAGTTTAAGTATAAGGAGCAGGATATTGTCACGAATGACAAATTATGATCCGGCGAATAACTGAAGAAACTAAGCGCTTAATGGGACGAACCTCTTCTCAAAACAAAATAAAGGAAGGCTAGCATCGATGTCGGCGAAACAGCAGGATCGAGCACTGGGACGAGACTGACTCCGGACCGCCACGCGGAGCACCTTTTGTACTCGCGTGGGTTTCTGGAACATTCGGCGTAGAGCGTTCTGTGCGTAGAACAGTCGTAACTCGATCACACGACAAGGTACTCGAAGTTACAGGAATGTCAAGTTGAAAGAATAAACAAAAGAGGAGTCCGCTCCCTGGAATCGAACCCGTAGGCTCCGCGCGAGAGTCAAGCGCGTTAACCATTCGGCCACGCGCTCCCTTGGCAACGCTCGTGGCTATACTCTGTTTCATACTTAGCGTGCAACGCTGTCAAAGCTACTGGCACGAGCGTGAGGCTTGATCCCGTTGATCATTTGCACGCGTTCTCGCGCAAACAAAAGCATAGATGAAGACACGCGCTCGCGCCAGTGGCTTTGACAGCGTTGCACGCTAAGTATGAAACAGAGTATAGGGTGCCTTCATGTGCGCTTTGCTTTAGGTGATGACATCTGGCTATTTTGTTTCGAACGCTTATTTTTACTTTTTTTTCTGAAGCGCGTGAAAGAGCGTGTCCCTGCACGCGCTCGTGGTGCTGACTGTGCTACGGCGACATTTTGTTTCCTGCGATTTCTTAGTATTTTCCCTGTGAGCGCGTACTGTCGGCATCGGGTACTACAAACGATGGCATCACCCTAAACAGAAGGACATTGAGGCACTCTACTCGTGGCAATATCACTAATACGTGTTACAAAACATTTTTGGGAAAGAAATAAACAGGTCGCTTTAGCTAAAGTGACATCGCTGAATATCACTTCCTGCGGCGCACCTTAGACGCATCGTTCAACTACAATCTATATTCCCTATACGGGGAGTTTACTATAAACGAACTTGGGATACGGATATGAGTGAATGGATAACAAAGATAACCCACGTAAGAGCCACGGCAGTGGCCGCACCTTGTTCAGTAGGTTGCGTACAGAAAGGCACTTAACGTTGGGGGACACTTTGTTAGGATTTTGAGAAGTCATCCAGCTTTAAATTCCTTTCCTGTCCTGTTTTCTGCTTATTGATGTTCGCTTACAGACAGTATTCGCGAGAGCAAGTGAAGGACTGACGACAAAAGTACAATAAACAACAAAATGAAAAAAAAAAAAAAAACATAATACGCCCCAACCTGTCCAGTTCTCCCTTCGTTCTCGTCCTTGTTGTTTTGGCGTATTGCACCATGAAAGAAACCTTGATGTTTTGCCGTAGCGGGGTTAAATATAAAACAAGCAAAACAAAATGTCTCATTTTTCTGTGTCCACTTCTCATTTTCTTTTATTTGTTATTTTCTTGACACTTAAGTCTCCATTGTTGTCGTGGGTCGTTTCCCGGTCTGCGTTGCGCCTCAGTGTGGCAATCTTTACTTCCGTAAAAACACCTTTTTTGTTTGAGGATCTTTCGGGAGAAATTCTAGGAAGCAAGGCGCCTTTGGGAAGGTGAGGGGAAAACCTTCATTGCACGAACTTTGGGCTGAAATATGAGTCAAAATCGGCAAAAAGCGATGTTTGTTTCACGAGCTCAATCAAAGTCACCGTAGCTAATCGGAGCTAGCAACAGGATTTGTTTGCTGGAAAGAAAGACCACGTTTGCTCGTGCCACGCCAACGCCACTTCATACCGAAAAACTCGGAACATGGCGGAATGTCAAAAAATGTATTTGAGATATTGAGTACAAGATACTCAGAAATCTAATTAAAATAGAGTATCAAATACTCTCGAACAAAAGTATTTGCAAGATAGCAAGATACTTCAAAAAGTATTTGCAATACAGTATCTTGAGTAGAGTATTTGATATAGGCACAAGTCTGGTCTTATCCCAAGTCACTAGTTGACCCATTCCCGGACACCGCTTTCGAAGAGTATTCCTCCAAAACACCCGAAGAGCTGAGCTCCTTTTGCGTTGTCACACAAGGGCGCTTAATGTTTGCTGAGTAGAAGCGTCGCCAGTTGAGGAAAGGAATGGCGCGAGCTTCCTGAGTCCTGTACTTTCTTAACAAACGGGTACCGATATCTGCTCGTTTCTTCCCGAATGAACTCCCCAAGGGAAGGCAGAGAGCCATACCGCGAGCGGCATCTGCGTTGCTCGCTTGCCGTGTTTTCCGACAACAAAAATCAACTTTATTTACCAAGGCCAAGGCTACGCTCGAAACGTTCTTGGGCCTTGACGAGGCATTTGGAATTAACTAGTATTTATTTCGGTCATTTTTGTTTTCACGATGGTCGTAGTTTACGGTTTGACCTTGCTTGACGAAAAATCAAGAAGGCCGAGGATCGGCGCGTCCTGTCATCTGAGGTTTTAAAACGTGTTGACCTCACTATTGATGTTCACCTATAAACTGACCTAGCGGTGGAAGCTACGTGCTCGTTGGACCAGTCACACGTGTATCTTTCGCGATGTAGCCACGCTCTCGTTCATATGCACGCGCGGAGAAGGGGTCAGGTGGGCTCGTAGACCCCATCGCACTGTCAACTTAGACCAACATCACGCTGCTTATACATAATGCAAAAGACAGTCTGCATACAGATTCAAACGCCAGTCACCACGAGATCAGTAGTTCGAATGCCGCGTGGCAATGAGTTCAAGGAGAAAACTTTTCTCGCGGCATTCGAACCACGGGTATCATGACTCGTGTTTTGCAGAATGCCTTTTGTACGATGTATGAGCAGGCTTTAGGGGTGAACGAAGCATAGTACCGTCAATATGACGTGGCGCCGTGAATGAGTCTTGTCTGGAGTTCGTGAGCTGTGGCCTTCCAGCAATGTCTTCACACGAAAGCTTTACTCCAATTCCTTCGCCTTTCCAGCCCGCCTTTGTGAGTCTGTCAAAGTCCTCGTACGAGGCTTTGCGCTCAGGTGGCCGTCGTTTATTTGTTTTGATGTTTCTTTCACATTTCGCCATAAAAAAATAATTTTGCTCTTTTTTCTCTTAAAACTCGCAAACGAAGTGTCTCCTTTGGGACAAAAGTAATTTCAAAAGTAATGAGTAATTTAATTGAAATTACTGCCTGAAATTAGTATTTTTACATTTCTAAATTATCAGTTTAAAAAAGTAATTCGTTACATTACTGATTACCACAAAAACAAATTAAATATTGTAATTTTATAACAGAAATGTAATTATTGCCATATCTGCCCTAGTGCAAGGCTTCGAACCGAAACTAAGCAGCAAAGAGTTAGCGTGACGTCGATCTCTTCGTTTTCTACCGGCTCCGAAAGTCGGCTGCAATAGACCCTTTCCGAAATTCAGTCTGGCCACTTTGATCACTATCATCATCTGTGGAACGGCATCTGTGCCATACCAATGGCGGCCTTCTAAGGAAGACGTTGAAGATGCTCCTAAGCGGATCTTGCGAGGCCTGTACATTTGGGGGGTCACTAACCGCGTTCGCAACCGCTTTGCGAACGCGGATCCGCTTCCAGTGTGAATGAGCCCTAAATCAGGGACACAGCATTTAAAAGGCGGACCGACCTTACGCCATATCAACAAGAATGGCAGATTTGTTTCTTTATTTTAATTGTTTTTGTACTGGCACCCATGGCTTCCAACTGTGCACCAGACATTAAAAAAATACCTAACGCAGTTTTTTTTTTTAAGTTTTGGAAGGATTAAAGGAACAGCTTGCATACGCCAACAAGCGACCCTGATATCACGTCGCTACTGTGCCACTGCTATAGGGCAGGAGATCGAACTATAGGGGGCGCTTTATCGAGCTTGTTGTCCCCACAGCCATAGCCTCCTCTATACTCACAAAGCCTGGCAGTTCGATGACGGAGCCATAGAGTGCCCGGTCGCAGATTTGGAACGCCAGGATCTGGTAGCACAGGGCATTTCTCAGGGAGTCTGGTATTCAGCGCACAGCTTTTGCAGCGGCGAGAAAAGAAGCGGTAGCCTGAGGAATGCAAGAATTTTGCACGAGCGGACATTCCATCGCTCGGGACAAGTGTGTTTCGGCGTCTCGCCGCAGCGGGGCGCAGGTTACATGACCCTTGTCCGCCACTTTACCTTTTCACTTTCGGCGGCCGCGTCACGTGACGATCGGCCAGGCTTTGTCACTAGAGAGGAGGCTATGCCACAGCCCGATGTTTACTAACACATCATAACAAGGAAATTGAACCGCGCCTAGCATAATTTGGACACCAGCGCTTCGCTTTGACCAGTGCTTTGGTCGCACGAGGAGCGGCGTTCGAATCGTTATCTTCGATTCCTCTGACCAAAACGAACAAGAAAATACGGTTTGTTGTCCCCACAGCTGAAACGTACCGCTAGACGCGTGGCTAGTTGTTCAATCTCCACTCCAATAGGGGGTATTCACTGGACGCCATATTTGAGGGCGCGGTTTAGAGCGCATGCTCAGGATGATCTCACATGAATAGGTTGCTAAGACCGGCAATCTTTATGGTATGGAATGCACGTTGCAAAAGAACTGCGGAGGCTTGCCATCAGCACGCGCTCAGCAGTCGCGCACACAGTTATGGCCGCCAGTGACTACTCTTTATTGGCAGGGCGCACGCGCAGACCTTTCCCCTTGACGAGAACCTCCTCTTTCCTCCCCCTCTTTCCAAATTTGTATCACAATCAAAGCCCGCACACCCACGCGCTGCGGCAGAGCAATTTCCAGACTGGAAGCAGCGTGGACCATGGGAGCTGGGCGAAGAGAGCGCGCCGGCCGGGCGATCCTCTTCTCGTCCGTGTTGAGTAATGCAACCACAAGCCCTTATCAGTTCTCCGTCCAGGTCTCCAAAACAGCAGTCTGGACAGTCGAATGATAAGGAAACGTGGAAACGGAAGGCCGACGGCCGGCCGATCTGCTGACGTGGCTCCGCGTGGACGGACGGGCATTTCCGCATCCGGCACGAGAAGAGCGCGGCTGGTCGCAGCCCCTCTCGTCGTTGGCGGCACCGACACCAACGCGACATCGCTGTCGGCCAGATCGGGAAAGGCGCCGATCGTTTGGCCGCTTTCCTGCCATTGTTAATTACCGCAACGTTCCGTCCCCCCCGTTCCTCTCGGCCACTTCCTTCCTCGCGGAAAAGAGGAAGCCTTCCTCAAAGCGTGATGCCTTCTTCCCGTCGCCCTTCCCCTTTCTTTCCCGCCCTCCTCGCCGCTTCCTGGACAGCCACCCGCTTCGGATAACGGGCCCGGGATTCCGTTCGACGGTGCAGGCATCCGGGAGGGAGGCTCGTTGGCGTTTGCGTCCGAGCCACGGGCCGCGGCAGGCGTGGCGGCGGCCTGTTGCTCGCTGCTGCTGGGAGCGGTGACTCCTCCGGGTGGGCGCTTGAGGATCGGCCTGTGCGAAAGAAGCGAAGCGGAGATGAAAAGGAGGCGGCGTTTCGATCGGTCAGAAAGGCGCACGGGCTGCCGAAGCCGGAGCCACACACTTGGTGTCAGACGCCGAGTGCAATCGATTGCGCCTGGTGCACCAGGTTGGCTCGTTATCTCATCTTCCGGGCCCATTGGGCGCGCTGACGCGAAAAAAAAAAAAAAAAAGGGGGTTGCTCTAAGATTCTAGGTATAATGCTCGCGGGCGCGATTCGTAGAGGGAATCAATTTTTGCGGAGGTGCGAGTCTGGCAAGGGAATACCGCAAAACCGATCGGAGCACACCCTCAGGACGGACGAGAACAAGCTTAGCTCTAGGATCGTTTATTTGGTTAGTAGTAATTTTCAATAGCTCCAAGGACCCGAGACAGATGGCGAAGATATACACTCAGGGAAGATATTATACTCCGTTTCTGCGTTTGCACTTTCGAGTTCGCGGACGGATCCGCGCCGGCGACGAGCGGATTTCGCAACCGCGCGGCGAAATGAACTCGTCGCTGGTGAACAATCTGAAAATGGGTTCCGGATCGATCCAGATTTTGCTCCAGCGACGAGCGAATTTCGCCACCCGGCTCTAAAATCCGCTCGCCGCCGACGCGGATCCGCCCGCGAATTCGGAAGCGTAAACTTGTGAATTGTAACTTGTACAAATACGTCGAGACGCAGCCGACGCTATGAGATAATGGGACCAATCTACCGGAGCCAAAAACGCAAGTCGCTGGGCTTTTTCTGTTTATGATTGATTCAGCGATGATAGAAGATCCTGACCAAAGGTAATTTATCTCGGCAAATTAATCTTGCACCATGTCATAACATATACGGGTAACCACTACTCTAATTATGGGGCAAAAAAAATATGGAACTCCCTTCCTAAGGATCTTCGATGTTCACATAATTTTAGTCGAGCTCTTAAACGCTACTTTTTGCTTTCTTAAATCTCCTTCGCCCTCATAACCGTCCACTTGGTTTAATAAAATTTGCATTGCTCCTATGAGTCAGAGATGGCAAAATCACTTCCAAAGAGTAATTAAATTACATTACTAATTACTTTTCCAAAAACTGCACAAATGTAATTAAATTACATTGCAAATTACCGCAGAATAAAGGAAATGACATTACATTACAATTACTTTCCAAAGTAATGAGATTACTTTGAAATTGCTTTGACATTACTTTTGAATCCTTTAAGGCAGTAATTCGAGCTCGTTTTATTTACCGTATACACCAACACAGTGTTTACAAACAAGCCCTCATTTTCCCCCACAGCGCGTGTGCAGGAACCAGATCCGGGAGAAGCGAGGTGCTGCGCATGCGCAGTGCCGACAGCAGCGCCACCGCAGGGTTGTGACGTCAAAGTGCTGAGTTGGTCTATATGTCCCAAAACTCAGATTTTCCTGTTTACACCGCAACAACCTTATGTATCTCAAAGTGAACCCTGCTGAACAGTGGTTTTGCTGGCGCACACGACATAAATGTTAAATATGATGAATAGTTCCTTTAGATGTGACTCAGAAAGGCCGTCGAGTCACCGGTTTCGCTGTTCATTCAACGGTGAAGGTTCTTACTAAAAGGGTCATATGTTTTCGTCTTCCTGATTTAGTAGTTGTAGTCCGTGTCAGTTTGTTAAGTCGGGCAATCGCAGCTCGTTCTTACAAGGAGTCGTCACGTGAAACTTTTCCCTTCCGGCTGGGACGCAATCGAATTCTATTCTTCCAAGAGCACTATAGACCTTTGTATCGCTTATCATCCGGGCCAAAAATGCTGAGTCACTGAGCTGTGGACGCATGCGCAGCGTCCCATATGCCGCGGAACAGATCAACAGCGCATGCTCAGAAGGCGTTCCACAGCCCAGCAGACAAAGATGGCAGCGCGCAGGAGGCGATGTTTGCAACTTTTCTTGGCAATCCAGTGGAGGGGAGGAGAACCCGGCCCGCGCACAGCCTTGTTCAGCGCTCAAAATGGGAAAGGGAACGCGTGCTTGTACCCTTTACTGCACTGCCAAGAAAAGTTGGTGCCAAGTATAGTTGACCTATCGTCGGTCATTCCTTTCAAGGCGCATTTTCCCCAAACACCCGAAGAGCCCAAGTTTTTGCGCGTTGTCACACAAAGGGCCTGGATAATTGCTAAGCAGAAGCGTCGCCAGTTGAGGAATGGCGCGAGCTTCCTAAATTGTGTACTTTCCCAACAAACTGCGGGCGATATCTGCTTGTAGGCTTATTCCCGAGTAAACTTCCCGAGGGATGGCAGCGAGGCACACAGCGAGCAGCATCTGCTCTGCTCGAGGACACACGAAACGTTCTGGGGCTTTCACGAGACATCTGGAATTAACTATTTATTCCGGTCATTTGTTGCTCACAATGGTCGAAGCTTAAGGTTTGACCTTGCTTGACGAAAGTACAAGGCTGGGGATCTGTTTGTCCTGTCCTCTCAGGTTTTGAATTATGTTTAACTCACCGGGGATGTGCTCATCGCCTTGTAGCCTATGAGCCGTTCATCCCTGAGCTGACGCACTATCAGCTTAGGGATGAACGGTGGAAGCTAGGTGTTTGTGGAGCAGTCCCGCGTCTATCGTTCGCCACGGAGCCACGCCCTCGTTCATACCCACGGGCAGAGAAAGGGACGAGACAGGTGATTAAAGGAAGGTGTTTGATTGGTTCTGGTTTGCTTGCAGCTCCCACCGCACTGTCAGCTTAGAAATGAACGAAGTATAGTAACGTCGTGATGACGCGACGCCGTGAATCTGTCGTGCCTGGAGTTCCAGCGATGTCTACACGGAAGCTTTCCTCCTTCGCCTTTCCAGCCCTCCTTTGTGCGCCTGTTCAGCTCTTCGTACAAGGCTTTGCGCTCAGGTGGCCGTCGATTATTTCCTCTTAAGGCTAGCCCACATGGCGCGTTTTTCAGTGCGTCTAGACGCGCGTCTCGGCTTGGAAGCCAGACGCGTGCGCCCAGTCAAACCACACGCAGCGCTACCGGGCAGCGGTTCGCGTCTGCGTTTCCGAAGCGTCTGCCCAACGTAGCCAGACGCGCTTAAGAAACAAACGCAAATTTTAGATAAAAATCGCGCGTTAAATGATGGCTACATGCCGAAATATTTAATTTTATTAATAGTAAGCACGCATTTTTATTACATAAAATGCAATGAAGCTCAATTTCACTCATTTTCATCCTTTTTAGTGCGTACGCCTCATCCACCTTTCGGTACGCCATCGGCATCACCATCTCACGAGCCAAAACATTTACAGCTGGCCGCTACAGAGGTTGTGTTCTTGCGGCTGTTGCCGATAGTATTAATTTTGTTCCTTTGTCTCTCGGTGTCCTTGTATTCTTTAAATTTCGCCTGCAAGAGTGCAGGATGCTTTTGTACTTCGCTAGCTCCTCTCTGTTCCGCTGAAGGAGCGTCAGCGTCTCCCGCGGAGCAGGGAGAGGTCCCTGGATTTGTGCAAAAGGTATTGTAAACTGATGTCCGCGGGGGGAAGGACGTAACTACCCATGTTCGCCCTGCTGCGAGCGTTGGCGGGCGCTCTGCCGTGGAATGGCACAGTGCTGTTACTCGTTTTTGTATGTGTATCTTTCTGTTTTGAGTGTTTGCATTTTTATTTTCCCCTCCCGTATCCCTTTTCCTACTTGGCGGTGGGCTAGCAGGCGCACCTGCGTAAGGGTCTCAACCTGTCTGCCTAGCCTTGCACGCTGCCGAGTAGGTATCGCAATCTGTGCAAATAAAAATTATTATTATTTTTATCACCTTTGTCGCAAGGTCCGTGGCGAAAACTACAGTCCTACAGTGGCGAAAACAGTAGAGAAAATTCAAACGCTCCTTGCAACTAGGGAACACGGCCGTTCGTTGGTTGTTGCTTTCTAGACGCAGCGCGAAACGCGACGCCTGGACGCAAAATATCTGGCTCCTCCAGATACGCCGGAATGCGCCTAAAAACGCTGCGTTTCGTCCCGGCGCCGGAAGTGACGTCAAAGCGAAGGCGCAGACGCGACGCAGACGCGGAGAAAAACGCACCATGTGGGCTAGCCTTTATGCTCTTTCACAACATTTCACCATGCAAAATAATTTTTCTCTTTTTTAAAGCTTGCAAATGAATTTAGGACAAAAGTAATTTCAAAAGAAATGAGTAATTTTCTCAAAATTACTGCCTGAAAATAATTCATTACATTAGTAAATTACTAGCCTAGAGAAGTAATTCATTACATTACTCATCATTCCAAAAAGTAATTTAATTACTGTAATTTCATTATAGTAATGTCATTACTGCCATGATCTCTGCTATGAGTGTATAATGTATATTTTTGTTTGTAGCACTTCCGTATATTTCGTACTAAACTGTGCCGGCCATCCTACGCATCAAGTGCGTTATTTTGATGAACCAAAACTAGCTAATTGGCTATGGGTTCATCTGTTTTCTCAGTAAAATATCTTTGTGCCTCGATGATAATGAAAGGAATTAAAGTGAAGTGAACACGCACAGAAACATGACCAACATTATGGTGTTGCACCTTTGACGCTGTTTAGCTAATTCGTCCCATCAGCTTGTAGCGTCGGCTGCGCCTGGACTTAAAGGAGCCATGAAACAATTTTTCTACTTTCGCTAAATACTACTTAGAAAAACTAAAGCAAGTTTATTTGGTGAATAACGTTCGGGAGTGATTCTTTTCAGGTACTGGCAGTCGCCAAAAAAATTCGTGAAATAAGCATCGTTCATCCCCACTGACCTTTACTATGGGGGGCTGGATGGCGTTTAGCCGCGCTCCGAGTCGGGCGCGAGTAAAGTCATCGGAAGTTCGATGCTTGTCCCAGAAGTCGAGTGTCTGCTGGGTCTTATAGTGCATTTAATTAATGTTTTGGTTCACGCTTTCTTGCATTTTTACGTTGGTTTTGAAAACCCCTTTTAATATCCAATATTGAGAATGAGGCATTTGAACGCGGGGCATGTACACTTAATCATCTAGAATCTCGCAATTCTCGCACACCAAATGGCTTCTAAGAATAATTATCGGGCCTGCATGAGCTGTTATTGCGCTGCAAGAAGGCTCTCTTGATATAACAAAAGCAAATCAAGCGCCTTGGGCACTGTTTGGGCCACCGCTCGTAAGAGTGAGAAAGCCTGTCAAGTCCTCACTTCCTGGACCAACCGCTTACTTCCGGTGGCGTCATACCGGTTTGCTCAATGCGCCATCCAGCCCTCTAGTGGAGATCAGTGTTCTTCCCCTCAATAGACCGATGTCACCAAGCGAACTGCGCAGGCGCGCGCATTCCGGAAGTGGTGCCGCCTCCATGCTACTTGTAGTCACCGCTCTCCGGCTTCCCGGCTACATAGGGCTGCGCGTACATCGCAGATTATCGTTTGGAACGCCCCGGTATCAGCTTGGATTCTCCTGCATGTCTTTACTTCATAAAATTGTGTTGGTTGTGATTAATTTGTCAGCAAGCGCAGAAAAGCAGTTGCAGTCGTCTTATCGCTTTAGAATCGCTTTGTCGTCTGCTTCGGCGTCGTCTGCTTCTTCGTCTTCGTAAACGCGTGAGCACACTGCCGTTCACGCAGCGGTCCCACTGCTGCCGCAGGAAAAAAACAACGACGCCACTACTCGAGCTTTCCGGCTGCTCGGATGTCTCAATTAACTTGGAAATTGATCATCTAGTTGAATGGCAAAGAACAAGAAAATTCGAGGGACCATCGGCTTTGTGTAGCACCGTGGAACAGCGTCAAATGTGTTGGTGAAAAACTGAGCTTGGTAGTGTTCAGTCTTGTGCATAACATTTAATCAACAATGAAGTAAGAGGAGCTAAATAGACTTTCTCGGTGAGCGATAGTTTTCTAAAAGTTGTTTTAATCTGGTTGACAGCCTGTGCGACAAGGTACAGATGAACTGAGGGGAGAAGCCTGCACACAGCGAAGAAATGATCTACAGAAAGGCCATGCTTGATGCGCCGTAACAATTGTCATCTCTCAAAAAGAAGCAACCCTGCAAGATACCTGAAAACTTGGGGTGGAGATGATTTTTCGTGAACAGTTTCTATTCAGTTTCGTTTTGTTTGCGCAAGCTCCGAACGCTAAGAGTCGCTCGACGTTGTAAGCTTTTTCTGGATCAGTAGCGCCAGCCTAATAGACCGCCAAAAAATAGGTTAGGCTCGTTTATTACATTTCTGCCGGTAAGTGTTGCACTTCTAAATTGCATTATGTGGTGTTTTTTTTTACGTTTTGTATGAAAAAAAAAATGAAAACCGCTTCCGAAAAAAGTTGTTTTATTTCAAGTGATGCATATCAAGAATCGCTGCTTTTTTATTAGTGATTGTCCTGATCTTTTGAAGCACAGTTGTGCTTAAAACATGTCGTCACATTAACAGTTATAACCACCAAAATTCATTGAGCAAAAAGTGTATTCAAAACGGTCTCACCAAACTTAGTGGAGATAGACCAACGGATAGACCGCTATGGAGCGAATGCTCAGAGAGATTCCAACGTACGGAACACTTCGGCACGCTCTGTGTCTCGTGCCCTGTAATCTTACACTTTTTAGCTGACGTGCAATAGGTGGATATAAATTATGAAGCAAATCGCGAAACAAATGGAAAAATGCTATTTTGCCTGCCGCTCTGTCCGGCTCTGTTTACCTTTCTTTGCCGTGCTGCTTTCTTTCGGGAAGACATAATATCCGAGGCCTTTTTGCCTGGTGCTGTTATTGTAGCACCGTGGCATACAACGGGTGAAGCCACCCATTGAAAACCATGAGTAAACACCCGGCTAAACGTCTCGTGCTAACCCGAAAATTTCCAAACGCCGCGCGGGCGTACAATGCGCATTGACGCGGCCGGAAAACTGGGGAGAACTACAGGTACCAGCATGCACCGCGGCAGCGGTGGCGTCGCGCAACTCCTGGTGAGATCGGTCTATTCGGAGCCAGAACAAGAGACCACGTGGCCTGGTGCCTATCCTAGGCCACTACATTAAAGCCCCGCGCTGGGGTTGGCAAAGCAGAAGACACGTGCGGAGCCCCAGGCATTGTTAGAGTTTAGCTAGTTTTATCACCGCAGTGGTTGAACACGAGCCACTATGCGAGTGTCCGCCGAGGCATTGATTGTTACGAGCCGAAGTCGAGTGCTCGCACATTTCTCGTGTCCAATCCATGAGCCGCGCTCGACCGTCGTCAGGTGGGCGGCTTTGATCCAACAATTACGTCATCAAGCTTTGCGAAGGCAAGACTGAAAGAAACGGTCTTCTTTCATCCTCGCAATTTTTCCGCGACAAAGAAGCTTCCGAATCAGTGGCGGCCTCTGCGAGTAGACTTGGGCCAGACTAGGACCTGTACGCCTGCAAAGTCATGAACATTCCAACCCGATGTAGTTTCATCACCCCTTTAAAGGAGCTGTGCAACGATATTCCATTGGAATGTTTTTCACTTTACACGAGCTTACTGGCACTAGTGGGACTCAAGGATACTGGCATGCAATGCCACTGGCCAAGAAACTCCTTTGTTGCGGTGTAATTTCGAGGACAAAAGCGATCATTTTCATTCAATCTCTCCTTTGCGAAATTCGATGACGTAACGTGGGGATCGCAGTACACCCATATGACGATATTTGAATGCGGTTCATAGATTGGACCCGAGCATTGCGTGGGCACTCGATTTGGGCTCGTGATAATTGATAGCTCGAGAAGCATTCGGGTAGTGGCCCGTGTCCAATCGCTGCAACGACGACAATAGCCGAGCCATAACAATGTCTGGAACTCAGCGCGTGTCCTGTGCTTTTCCAACCCCAGCGCGTGGCTATGATCAACATTGACGGCATATAATCGGCTCCAGATCACGTGGCCGCTTGTTCTGGCTGCGAGTTGAGGGCGTGAACGCTGCTCGTTTTCCTTTAATTTTTTTTGGCACTTCTATTGCGTGGGGTGAAAAACGAAGGCATGTTTCATAGGTCATTAACGTCAGGGATCCGTTCTAAGCGGTATTTGCGCAAAGTAAAAAAGTGTTGCATAGCCCCTTTAAGGTGAAACAAGGTATAAAACGGATATAATATGGAACAAAAAGTTTTTCATTGCGCGTTTAAGTTTGAATTTTAGCAAGTTAAACGCAGTTCTTTGTTTGTTTTTTTTTACTTCCCTCATTGCGTTATTCGAATGAACGCTGATGTGATTGAGTACAACGAGCTCGTCCTTTGCTTTGTGTCGAAATATGTGCCAAATGTTCGGCATGCCATCATTCAAGGCTCGTTCACACAGTTGCGTCGATTGCGTTGCGCTGCGCAGCGTCGCGCAGCAGAGCGCCTCCCATTGGCTCGTCGTAAGGGTCGCCATGGTAACAGCTCCACGCAAGCAGTCTTGACGCAGTCAAACGCAACTGTGTGAACGACCCTTTATACTTACCAAAACACGTGCTTCAGACACACTGCGTTGTGAAGCTGTGACTATCCAGGTAAGAGACTCAAAAGCGCGTGTACTGTAGAAACTATTTACGTTGTTGAAAGAGCCACTCATATTTTCATGTGTTATTTATGCGCCTAAATTGAGATTTATTAATGTGAGCGCGCAGGATAAATGGTGAGCCAAATATTCCGTCAGAGAAACCTTTACGCGGGATCGGCTTGGGCGCTCAATGAGAAGCTCCCACTCACGAAGAGCAATTACGTGTGACCTCTTTGCAGAACGAATATGATCGCTATATTCTTTTCATTTTTTTTCAACATAACGATGGAGAGAGCAACAGACGCATTCAGCAGTATAGATTAACTAGGCCGAAATAAACAAACTCAAAAATATATTTTTATTACAGCAACATGAAAACTTAAGAAGTTGAAAACCAAGAGGAAACGAAAGGAAAATCATTGTTAGAAGCAAACGCGATTCTTATAGAGGTCGAATTCTCCGCAGTATGCCAATAAATTGAGAGGGGGAGGGGGGGTCTCACAATTCCTCGCTTCGGATCGCAATCTATTTCTGCCCCATTTCTCCGCCCAGAGGATGTCGCGGCCCTCCCGAGCAGTAGACGACACGAAACGGCGCAACGAAAGCCCAGGCAAGCGTGCAGTTGCGCGTAAATGTACAAAAAAGAAGAAAAAAATAAAAAGAAAGAAACGGAAACAAAACGAAACATATCCGGACCCCGAGAGACAATATTGAGGAATCTTTCAGTTTCTTCCCGGCTACTATCGACTGAGTCGCCATGGGGGAACCTTCCCATCTCGTGTACAAGCGATGGCGACCTGAAAGAATGACAAGTACTTCTTCGATTGGGTCCAAAATAGAACTCCCCTCCCCCCACCACACCGTAAAAAAAGCAAAACAAAAGAAAACAAAAAAAAAACAAAAAAAAAAAACGACGCAATGTTTAGAGTTTCAGAGAACGCCTTAAGTTCCGAATGCTGTTGTGTCTTGCACCGTCAACAGCGAAACGCAAAGATGGCGATCGAGGCAAAAAAGCAATAATTGGGACTCCCTTTTTCTTTTTTTCTGCGATAATCTTGAACTCGTTTGTGTGGAAAGAATCCATTGCCATTTTTAGACGGCTTTCTGTTTCTTATTTCGTTCGTGCTTGCCGGTGCTCAGGAGCATGCTGCCCGATTTATAATAGTGCTTCTCTCGCGGTGAGGGTCTCGTAAATACTGCGCCTAATCCGCGCGCTAGTTTTAAAAAATCCAGAGGGGATTATCTCTTCTCGAGTCTCCACTACCGCGGGCAGCAGAGCGCAATCTTATCCCTCGCAGAAGTGGGGCTAAATGGAAAAGAAGAACAATGAAGACGACAGATTCTTCGAGCGGTTTCGGAATTTCGGCTTACTTATGGTCAGTTGCTTTCTCTTTTTCCAGTTGATTTCTTTTCAATGTTTGGGTTCTGTATTTTCCCCACTTTTTGCTTGTCGCCTGTGCTCGTTCGACTTTAACATGTTTCATCGCTGACGAAAAGAAAAAAGAACAAGGAACTTTTTTTCCCGTTTTCTGAAATCTTTCAGTTGTTCAATGATGTTAACTCCAGAGGTAGAATATAGCGCAATATATTCGTTCTCAAAGTAAACTCGCAGCACAAGCTGCTTCTTTTATTATTTGATTGTTTTAAAACGAATCTAATATAATTTTTGCTTCCTTGTGAAACTCATTGAAGGCTAGGAAATAAATAAAGCTTTATGTTTGCTTCGTTTTATTTTTGAAGAAATAAAAAAAAAAGCTTAAATGAAGTTTGAAATTTGTTATAAGAATATGGATGTAGTTTGGAAAGGGTAAGAATGACAAAGTACTAAAATTAAACGTTAAAAATTTTTTTTTTGCTTCTTATGTTGCTTGCGATTGACAGGCATTGGAATTGGAATTGGTAGTGGCTGTGCTTTCGTTACGATTAGGAGTGGTAGATGTAGATTGTTTTTATGATTGTATATTTAGAGCACTAGATGAGCAGAAGATAAACAATCCATTTTTGGGACTCTGTTTGTCTAATGGGTTGTAATATATTAAGCTAAAACAGTGTTTTTTCTATGCTTCTCCTCTGGTTGGAGATCTGAGGACTTTATATAACAGTACCACATTAAATACCACATTTTGGGGGGGGGCAAGTAATGGGACCAAACTACACAGTTTTTTTTTTAAGCTAGACAAATTTGTTTAAAAAATGTTCTGAAAGCTACACTTTTGCGGTTTGTGCAGGTGAGTTATACGGCCAGAAGGACATAGGATAGGGGGCTAATGGTAGCGATCAGTCGAATAATAAAGTAAAGCTGTTAATTAACTTTTTAATTAGTGAAAATAGACATAGTTTTCTAATTAGAAACTTGCTGAGCGTCATTGAGACCACTAAATCACTAATTTTTAGAAATACTGTCAGCGCGTGAGAAGCGTAGAAGTGCGCTGAAGTTACCTCGAAAGAGACAAAAAAATCGTGTTTGGCAGGAGATCATATTAGAGGGGGCGCTTTATCGAGCGTGTTGTCCCCACAGCCCCGGTGTTTAGTAACACATAATAACAGTGTAATTGAAGCTCGCCTAGCACGGTCTGGGCACGAAGGCTTCGCTCTAATCAGTGCTTTGGTCGCATGAGGAGCGGCCTTCGAATCGTCATCTTCAAGTTCTCTGATCAAAAATCAAACAAGAAAATACGGTTTGTTGTCCCCAGAGCTGAAGCGTACCGCTAGAGGCTTGACTGTTCGATCTCCTCCCCAGTAGCCTTGCTCCTGCTGCACGAGTGCTAACTTTAGCGCACTACTGCACTTCTCACGCGCTAGAAGTCTCTCTAAAATTACTTATTTAGTGTTTTTCGATGACGCTCAGCAAGTTGTTTTTTGGAACCATATGTCTATTTTCACTAATTCAAAAGTTAATTAACAAAATTTACTTAATTAGCCGACTGGTAATTGCGATTAGCCCCCTATATGTCCCGTGACTGTATAACTCAACTGCAGAAACAGCATAGGTGTAGCTTTCACGGCTTTTTTTTTATACAAATCTGTTGGAAAATCCGTTCAGCTAAAAGAAAAAAGAAACACCTTGTATATATATATATATAGTATATATATATATATATATTTTTTTTTTAAATTCAGTTTTATGCAGTGACGCAGATATAAGTGTAGCTTTATTATGCTAATGGAGGAGAAAATTAAAGGTTTGGTCGGGGCACCTTTGCGTTTGTACTGTCAACGGCAGGTGGAACTGTACCGTTCTTTTAGATACATTTTAATTTTAATAATAACGAAGCAAAAACAAAGCACCTACCGGTCTGTATGAAACGCTGACCTGAGTTAAACCCTTCAGAAAGAAATTACCGCTTTAAGCGCCTTTAATTCCCAGTATGTGAGAACTCATTGATTGGACAGTAGAGAGAAATTAACGCTGACACAGCTCTTGTATTCAATCCGTGCGTCGCATTGTGTTAGCACCTTGAATGCACAGGCTTCGTGATATCCACTAGGGTACGTGTCTACCGTCGGCTAAACTTAATTTCGGAAAGGCGGTAATGCTTACGGGACTTAGATATTTCGCCGAAAGCTTTCATTGAGAGTGTTTTTGGTATGATTATATTCTGCGAGTTCTCAAAATATGAATAGTTTCGCTTAATTCAATCTGCGATGAAATCAAGTTTAACTTTTTGGGACGTACAACATATGGTATTTTGTGAGAGACTTTCTTTAATGTAATGTTATTATTAATATTAAATAAATTGAGACCAGTACTAGGCAATGAAAATTTATAATAAAAAGTCTAACGAGAGTACCTATCCCAAAGAAAACATTTGTATTTCCTAAGGTCTGTCGTTATTATAAAGTATCCACTCGGAGTGTCCTTAAGCAAATTTTCTGAGCACCTCTACTGGTGCAGAGTATGGTTGATAAATTCTAAAGTCGCAATCTGGTGGCTTGTTTTAATGCGTCGATCATTTGCGAGGCGCGTGGAGGGACAGCTTAACCGCGCTGCGAAACTGAAAGCTTCACCCTATGAACCCTATGAGGAGCGCGCGCAGAAGCCACAGTCAGGTTACAGTTAACGATTTTTTTTTTTTTAGATTTTGCTAAATACTATTTAGAATCACTCACTAACGCTAATAACTGAATAAATTTGCCCCAGGTTTTCTTTTTAGGCAATGGCAGTCCCCCCAAAAAATTGGAAAAATATAAGCATCGTTTATCTCTTCAACTCGGAGCCAGAACAAGTGGCCACGTGGCCTGGTGCCTATTCTATGCCGCCAACGTTAATGATAGCCACGCGCTGGGGTTAGCAAAGTAGAAAACGCGTGCTGTGCTACAGGCATTCTTAGAGTTCGGCTATTCTCATCACCGCAGTGGTTGGACACGAGTGCTCACGCAGGTCTTGAGTCCAATCCTTGAGCTAAAGTCCCTAGATGAGAGCTTCCTACAAGTAGCGACATTCCTTGAAGTGTCGACTGCGTGACGGTGCAGGTTTTAGGAAGCGAATGGCGGCACGCAGCACAGGTTTGAACTGAATGCCGCCATTTTGTTCCAGCGGAAAGTGCTTTGTCATTTGTACTGGTTGTCGTTACTTGTAAAATAAGTATCAAGGGACTTTACCATGAGCCGCTCTCGACTGCCGTCAGGCGGGTGGTTTCGATCCCACAATTACGTCATCAAGCTTTGCGAAGGCAAGACTAAAAAAAAAATTGTCTCCTTTTATCCTCGCAATTTCACCGCGACCAGGAAGCTTTTGAATGAGTGGCGTTTGGTGCGATTATACTTGGGTCAGACTAGTACCAGTATGCCTCTGCAAAGTCATGAACATTCGAAACCGATATCGTTTCACGACCCCTTTAAGCAGAAACAAGTGCGCCAGAGCACCGTGCCCCATACAGCTCTTTTGAAGAACTAATCCGCATATCTGGCACCCACTAAAGTCACTGTATCCTGGGAAAGTAGTGCCGTTGCCTTTCCTGCCTGCTTGCCGGACACAAAAAAATACTAACACACAGACGACGAAACGTCACAAGGGAATTGGCGGTTTAATCTCAGGTGCCATGGCAATCACCGTTTCGGTCCACTCAGATCTTCGAAGGTTCCAAAGGGTCGTTTTGAATCAGTTGCGCCAAGATCACTATGAAGCATCATCGTACTGAAAGCGTTCTTTGCCAACATAAGCGTATTTTGCACTATGTAAACCATCAAGTTATCAATCATGCTTATATCCACAGATCACGTACAATGGTATTGGTGTTATTGAGTATTTAAAGACAGGAAACGTATTTTTCAATGCCGCCATGCACCGGCGCCGCATGTGGTGGCGGTGCGAAGATGTGCTCTTGTTTCGCCAGAGTGTTTAGATAACAAAATCTCGGTATTCAAGAAGCATTTCCATAAAACAACCCGTCACCAGTGAATTTTGATCGGCCCACCAAGAATGTAGAGGTGTAGGAGAAACTGCTCATTCTATGAACCAAAAATGGTGATCACATGAGGGAGCTTGGGGCCACTTTCCCATAAAGCCCCTCGATAAAATTTACGCTTTCAAGTGCTGCCAACCATGCAATGTTGTGGAAACGAGCAAGACATGCTCCACGAGTGAGTGCTCCACCGCCATAATAATTGGGGGCTTGTGGGGATATTTATACAGCGAGTCGTTGGTCAGCTATTTTTAATGTTGCGACGAGTCACTCGGTGTAGATGAGCAATTTAGCCAGTGCAGTACAACCGCTAGCCTGGGGTCTTTAACGTGCACCACGCAGTAGTGATACACGACCGCACGCCGGTACGATGCTCATCCAGATCAAAACGGGCAGGGGTGGGAATTGAACCCAGGATCCCTGGGTCCACCGCCATTCGCTTCCTAGGGCCGCTAATATCAGTGCTGCGCCGCCATTGGTTTCCAAGGGCCACTCGAGGCACGGGCCTCGTGTACTCACACATTTGACGCTACTTTCAAGATGAACGCATACACATTGAGGGGCTTTACTTTCCCAGGATTCATGACATTAGCTCCCACCACCGTATCTGTACGTGCGTATGACGAGTGCTTTCCTGCTCGTGTCTTGCTGGCTATAGATTTTCAAAAGTAAAGAGCTCGCAAGGCGCAAGCTCTCTGCTTTAATCTTCCAATTAAATCAGAGAGCTCGTGTCAACAGATGGAGGCAGGGCCAAATGCCTCAATTTATTGGCAAAATGCCAGCAGTATGTCTGGATAAATAAAAGCTCAGGATATTGTACTAACACAAGTTTAACTAGGTTGGCTCCCAAATAAACAGGCAAGTACAGAACTTGCCTGTTTAAAATACAACTTGATAAAGCCTACAATTGTACGTATTTACGTGCACGTGTAAATCCATAATGTAATGACCACAACGCCCAGTTTGAAAATTTTCTCCGAGTCCACGCATGAAGCTTGCCTCAAATATTTTCAAAATAACATATATGTGAGGTAGCGTACGTTTATGTATGTCCGCCACGGAATAGAGACATCTTTTGTGCCCCTGAAATCTGCCGAAGGAAGCTCATACATTAATCTGGAGCGCACAGAAACGTACTGCTAAAACCATGCGCTCTCACCGGAGCCACAACCCGCAGAATTTACAAGCAAGGTAGAAATTAACCGGTCGTGTTAAATTAGCGCGGGCAGCATTTTGTTCCCTCATTTCTACAACTGCTATGGAATATTTTAACGACGGGTAAAACATTTTTGATTGGATTGTGCCAGTTGAAATGAATATATAAAAAAAATGAATTAGTAAATTTTAGGTAATTAATTTGTTCATTATCACTTTACACTCCCTACCTGACGTCCACTGCCGAGAGTAAGGTTGTCCCGAAGAAATCGGTTCTGTATATCTAGTGTCCCACTTTCCTAAAAACGTTATTTGCCGTCGTAGAAAAAAAAAACACTATCCATATATTCTCAAATTCCAGCCATGTATGAAGCAATGTACTTATATTAAAATATTTTCCGGGTACTCCCCTAAATATAAGGCCGATTCGCACTATAAGGTGTGATTACGTTTTACTATGCTTTGGGCACCAAAGACCCATTCACACAGTTACGTCCGTCTACGTTTGACTACGCTCTCAGGATTTACGTCGAGTTACGACCGCAAGTCATGAGTACGGCGCTTCGTATGAAGCATGGCAATCAATTCAAGATGCAATTTGACCCGCGGCATACGGAACAATGATGCTCCGGCGACTCGTGGTTGTATCACAACCGCGTAGGCAACATAGACGAAAGCTTTTGTGCGAATAGGCATTAATGTCGAGTTACAAGTGAAACCCTTTATTTTCGCGGCCCGAATATTTCGCGGCCAGAAAATTTCGCGAATTCTTGGCTCTCAACGGAGGGCGGGGGGGGGGGGGGGGGAGGGGGGGGTTTAAAGACCGAAATTTTTACGTGCTTTCAAATTTCTCAAAATTTTGAATTAGCGAAAATCGCGAGTCCCTGGGTATCCGCGCTCCATATAAACTGAGACCACCAATTCAAGGGAAAATATTTGCGCGCGACATACCATACACGGGTTATTTTATTATGTTGAGACTAGACTTAGTCTGCCTTTGAGGTGTGTCGACACCGGTTTACGCTGTAGAGGATAAATTTAGCTAGTGTACTACGACTGCTAGCCTTAGCTTTTTCACGTGCATCACGCAGTAGTGTTACACAATCGCAAGCCGGTACGATTTTAATCCAGATCAAAACGGGCAGCGGTGGAGACCGAACTCAGGATCCCCGGTCAAGAACGAAGTGGAAGCTCGTCCCATCTTTTCCACTTTAGAAGACCAAACGCTGGAGAGGAGGTCGCCTCCTCTCCAGCGTTTGCTCTTCTGAAGTGGAAAGAGGTGGGAGGAGCTTCCACTTGGTTCTTGGCCTTTTACCGACTACAGTTGTCAGTCGAGAAAAACAACGTACCCTTCGAGGTATTTCCTCTCCTCCTTCTCGAAGGTTAAGTCCTTATTCGTGAAAAAATCCGGTGGATTTCCGAAAACCACAAAAGAGGTAAGACAGTGGTTGCTAGCAATAGCTGACGACGCCGGCCTTCCGCGTTCAAACGGCAGACCCTGACGCCGTTGCTCCCTCTTCCCTTGCGCGATGAGCAGACGACGGTCCTGTTCGCCCTACTTGGAGGGAGACAGTGGGTGACGTCAGAGCTTGGTGCTCTGACGTCACCCCCTGCGCAAGAAGCGCCGAGCTCTCATTGGAAGAGCATTGGGTAGACGCAATGGCTAGCTGCCTTGGCTTCTACCCAGGGGGATCAATGGCCGAACGGGCTAGAGCACACCAGCTCGGTGCACGTGGAGCGAAAACTCGAGCTGCAGAACCCAGGGACCCTGGGTTCAATCCCCACCCCTGCCCGTTTTGATCGGGATGAGCATCGTACCGGCGTGCAGTCGTATACCACTACTGCTTGGTGCACGTTAAAGACCCCAGGCTAGCGATTGTACTGCACTGGCTAAATTGCTCATCTACAGCGAGTGACTCGTCGCAACCTTGAAATGGCTGACCAACTACAAGCTGTATAAATATCCAGACAAACCCAATTATTTGCTTCTACCCACAGTCTCCTTCCAATCAGGGCGAGCAAGACTGCTGCCTGCTCCTCGCCCGGAGGGAGTAGTGGCGTCGGGTTCTGGCGTTCGGAGACGCGGAACGCCGGCGTCGTATGCTAGTTTTAGCAATGTCTGTCTTTCTTTTTCTGTGGTCTTCGGAAATCCATCGGCTCTTTATGCCCGAGTCTCGCTAGAGCGAAAAACAGAAACATCCGGTACCGACAGTCTCAAAAGGGTGCAGCATGTACGCGATGGTATCTTTGACTAGGATGCCTCAAGATCCTTCGGTTTAGTGGGATGCCATTGTTCGTATACTCTGTTTTTTCTTAAGATGAGACTAGAAGCTCCGCCTTTGGCGCGAGCTTTCTGCCTTTGCTAACACAAGTGCGAACGCGCAGGTACGCGCAACCAAAGCCCTGCGGAAGTTAGCGAGCTTGCGCTGAAAGCGGAGCTTCTAGTCTGAGCTTAAACGGAGTATTAGGGCCGAGATGTTTCGGTGGCGCCCTCTTATGGTTTCCATCCGTGACGTCACGACTGGGATTTGCCTCGCCGTGACGTCACCAGTTGTTATCCTGGCTACTTACCATCAGGTGCGACGACGAGTTCGGTGGTGTGTTTAAAAAACACAGTGGAAGCTAGGAGCCATCGCAATCCGAAACTAACACCGTCAAAGTTGACAATCTGACAATGCTCATATGCCCATGGTTTGGCCAATCGTGGAAAGCTGACCGCGCGCACTCAGAAAAAATGCAAAAAGAATAGTCTGTAACAAAATACCGCCGAAGCATTGTCAATGCCAAAAGGGGTGCCGGGTGACGCGCTTTCACACGCTCCGGAACAAAAAACAAAACGAAAGCGTTTGGAACAAAACGGTCAGATGTCATCATCCTAAGCAAAGCGCATGAAGGCACCCTATTTTTGACAGGCTTATAGCCAATTTACACGGCAGCGTAAAGGTGCATTTAACTTAGAACCCTTAGCTGAAGGTACCTATAAGGAAGTATTCACTGGGCGCCATATTTGTGGGTGATGTCTAGAGCACATGCTCTGAACGAGCCCTCATTAATAGGCTGCTATTAGCCCTGTGCGCGACCGAAAGCGTCGCTGTGGTCGGCCTTCCACGATTGGCCGAACGCTGACTATGACGTCGGAAAGGGGATTTATCATCGACGGAAATAAGAGGAATGAAAGAACTTTAATTTTGACGGTGTTGGCAGTGTTCTTTTGAGAGCGCAATGATTTCAAGCTTCCACCATGCTAATAAGAAACCCCATCGAACTTGTTGTTTGCAAGGTAATGACGTCACAAGGGGGAACCACAGGAGGGCGCCACCAAAACTTCTCGCCGCTAATACTCCGTTTCACCTTATGTTGTACCGCAGCGAAGGCTAGGCAGCTGCCCTTAATGCACGAGAGCTTGTGCCGCCGAGAGCAAGGAGCTCGCGCTTGTAGCCTTTCCTGCGGTACAACACAAGGTGAAACAGAGTATAAGACCGGCAATCTTGAGGGTGCGAAATGCACGTTACAAAAGAACTGTGGAAGCTCGCCATTAGCACGCGCTCAGCAGTCGTGCACACAGCACACGATAAATAAACGGAGCACTTTGAGTTGATGTCGACTGCATTCCTGCTAAACCGCGAGAGGAGCAAGCGATAAGCAATTATCCCTCGAAATCGGTTTGACGCGCAGTTTTTGATTACTGTGTGTGAAATATCACATCTAAAACCTAAATATTATTTGTGTTTTTTTTTTTCTACGACACTTTATTTTTTTCTCTAAGTCTAAGGGCCCTTCTAAATGAGTCTTGCTTTAAAACTTCCGACCCGGTTGGCCACACTGGCTCTAAACCATCTGCGTTTACGAGTTTCCATAGCGAGGTGGGCGATCTCTTCCTATTTAGCAGCTCCATTTTTCCGCAAAGTTCTCACCTGACGGAAGGACCTCGGAACCATAGTGGATAAAAGGTCCTGTGCGGGAGAGTCGGACGACTCGTCTGCAACCTCGAAAAAGAGGTCGCAGTGGTCCATCGCGTTCGGGTTCGTAGCAGACACTGTTTTCCACGTGCCGCCGCTGCTACCTGCTAGCTGGAGTATGCGTTCTTCGTTAGTGTATTATTCTATCACATTTGTGCCCACAATCATTTCATAATTTGGCACTTATATATTTTCAATTTGTTATAATGCATTAAACAATATAATTCTATATCTGTTATTTTTATTTTGAGTTCGTGGGTCCGAGGCTCCTCCCTGTAGCTGTATAGGAAGCTTGGCGAGCTCTGTTTAATACAGGACCTCACTTAGCGAAGGGGACCTTTCTGCGCCGTGTGATTGCGATCTCCACCTCCCTTTACTACATGTACCTGTGCCAAAGGTATACCTTTACGCTGCCGTGTGAATAGACCGATCTCACTAAGCGTTCGGCGCATGCGTGACATTGCCATAGCTTTAGTTCGCAGGAGGCAGACGGCAGTGCACGAGAGGACTCGTGCCATCTCGTGCTCTAGACGCGCAGAGTTCCAGCTAGGTTGTCGCACGTGCAGACGCTAAAGTTCCCTCGATGCATTGCGGCAGCGGTGGCGTAGTAAAACTGGCTGGTGAGATCGGTCTATTGGGTATTACAGTGTCTCAATGATCGGGAAGTAAGCCAACACCTCCCAGACAGCTTTAAAGTCTGCGCGTTACGTTACATGACGTCACGTCCGGGGGTCCGGCACTGGCGCTAATTGGATGCGAGTGCCGCGTTAGCGTTTGCCCGTGGGGATCGTTTCCTATCATAGTCCCACACGAACGCTGACGCGGCACTCGCATCCAATCAGCGCCCGTGCGGGACCCCCGGACGTGACGTCATGTGACGTAACGCGCAGGCTTTAAAGCTGTCTATACTCTGTTTCATACTTAGCGTGCAACGCTGTCAAAGCTACTGGCGCGAGCGCGTGGCTTCATCTATGGTTTTGTTTGCGCGAGAACTCGTGCAAATGATCAACGAGATCAAGCCCCACGCTCGCGCCAGTAGCTTTGACAGAGTTGCACACTAAGTATGAAACAGAGTATAGGAGGTCGTGAGTAAGCACGAGTGATTGCAAGCCTTCCAAATATACCATCGCTACAGTTGCCCTCGCGCGCATGCCGCACGTGTTTTAGGCTTGTCGGTGTGGGTTGTTTCTGTTTGTCGCTCTAGTGGGACTCGGGCATTACGAGCGAGGGATTAGCGTTCGAGAAAAGGGATAGGAAATATCTATAAGGGTACTTTGCTTTTCTCAACTAACTAACAGACGCGTTCCAATGAACGAGGAAATGACCGAAATATTTTCTCTCACCTCGCACACGAGATCACTCTTTCTCTCGCCAGGCCTCATCTGCTCCCCTCTTTCACTTGCAAGTTACATAGCTTTCTTTGTACGATTAATATACCGCGCAAGGAAGGCCAGAAACATGAAATCTCGGGTCTCACCTTTGTACTTGGTTTTTAGCCGTTATAAAAGGATAACCTACCGAATCGTCTTCTGTCGGACAGAAAACCGGTCCCCTGTTTCCTTCTCTGCGTTCCCTATAGCACTCTTCTCCCCTCTCCAGGGAAACGAGTCTCTAAACTCCTTTCCGCAGAAAGGAGTAGTGTATCCCTCTTTCTCGAATGAAGAGGAGGAGTTGAGAGATAGTTTCCTCGTCTGTGGCTGCTCGTCGGCCTTTTAGATAAAAATCGACTCGCTTAGTCATCGCTCTAGGATACTAAGTATTAAATAAAAGCAATCGTCAGCAAAAATGTGAGTAAAAGAACGCACCTCAAAGCCAACTGCGGTGAACACTTTGCATACAAGTAATGGGTCCTGCGCCAAATTAGAATTTTCTTAAAGTTAGCGAGTCGAGGTATAACGCTAAACGTCACCAATTAGTGGCAATGATTATGTTCGAAGATAAAGAGGTTTACTATAATAGTTGACAAAAGTGCAGCCAGTTGTTATCCTTTTTTTTGTTTCTTAAATGAGTTGGTATTATTATTATTATTATTAGTAGTAGTAGTAGTATTAGTAGTATCGTTATTATTATTATTATTATTACCATTGATATAAAACTACACATTGCCCTGTCACACATGTCCTTACCCCTGTCACACGACAAAATTAATATAATTACCAGCGAATATAATTCGCCCTAAATCTCAAATCTTCGCTGGCACACGGAGGCATTTAATGCATTAGCTGAAAATGACATTCGTTACCGAATGAGTTCGATGGAACACAATCGCAACTGCTCTCGGACAAATTGAGTAATTTCGAAGTCAGAGACGCAGTGAAGAAAAGCAATGGGAAATAGTAATACAAATATGTGCGAACGAAATCTTCTCTTCGCGTGTGTTATCACGTATTTATTTGTTATTCTGACATTCAAAAGTATTATATATCACATAATTTGAAAGAAATGGTTCCGTACCTTAAAATATTATTAATAATAATAAGGATATATTCTTATTATTTCGTGCCCGATGATTGTCTTGAAACTACAGGAGCCATCTTGGTTCAATGTTTGTGCCAACCGGCGTCAGAATTAATAAAGACAACACTAATAAAAGCAGGTTAATAACCTCCACGGTAAAATACATGTAAATTTGAATAATATTGACGATATTATCAAACTTAAACCACATTGTCTCTTTCAAGTAAACGACTACTCTGGCTAGGAGTTGTCTTAAAACAAAGTCTCTCTTTCTCTCTTTTGAGTATGGTACCCATATATTTTACTTTAGTGAATTTACCTAATGCTTATCATGAAGTTAAGTGACATTTAAAGATAGCATGTGGCATGGCCCAAGATTCATGCCATTAGTAATCAAAGTGCACTTGCTGAAAGAAGCTATACCTACTATACTTTTTCATAACAACCGATGTACATTTCTTTCGAATGTGTCTCGACTGCCTGAATGGAGGCAGATGCCAGAGGTATGATCGTATCTGTACCAAACTCAAGAAATACATAAACGTTGAAGATCAATATGAAACGCTCCAGGATAGTCATAATCTGTGACATGCATCGCGGGACTCCATAGTTACCCGCACGCATTTAATCGCCCACCATTGTGCCAACGCTTTTTGTATGGAAGTCAGGGTCGTGCTTTTATGTTAAATAAAGTATGCTCATATATACTCTTATGAACGAATATAGCTTCAACTGGCGTAGGCTTACTACATGCGTCGGTTCATCGTTCACTGAACCAGCACTGAACTGAAAGGCACCCGTGGTGCTCGTGTAATGCTGACGAGGGTGCAGAGAACAGAACTCACTGTGACAGGGAGCTCCTTCGACGTCAAGCTCATGGCCTTGTATACATCCATTTGTTCCAGGCTCTGTGTGTCGAAACACTGAAACGAAACGAAAAAGTTACATTAAGTAAAAACTCAGAACACTTAGTAAAGAAAACAAAGTACGCAAGCAAGTTCACTTTAAGACAACGTCCGGGCATGTATATTTCCCCGCAGATCACGTAAACATTCTATTGCTGTGCTTCTAGGCGAATGACAAGCAAAAGAAGTGTTAAAGTCACAAATCCCATTTGTGCAGGAACTTTGAGGAAATCTAAAACGTAATGTTCGGTGTTCCAATAGAGAATCAAATTTGCTAAATTCGTCAGACACAAATATTCTTTGTGTAATGACATAGTGGGGGGAGGAGCCAAAAGATTGCCGCGAAGTTTTCTTTTCTCACAAACCCGCAGATTCGTTTATCGTCGTGACGTTTTTCTTTCTAGGGGAGAAAAATCCCTACCACTCTCTAGGCGCCGAACAAGAGCAGCACGAGACAGTGCGCGGAGACGACCGTGGTTCATACGTATGACGTCACGAGAAAGAATATCAGCTGCGACCAACAGATTTCATAGTCTCTAAAAAGCACGGCAGAGGCTCAGGATAATTGCATTCTAAAATCAACACCGTCGAAGTTGAAAGTCTGATATTGTTCTTATTTCTTCCGATAAAGCAGAATTTTATGAAAAACGTCCCTGCCGTTCCTTTAATTTCTCTCGGCCATCAAAATGTAGCCCGACAGGTCAAAACCAGCCGAGTTCCGTTGTCCGATTTCGGGCGGATTTCACCTCCAGGCAGTTCCCCCCATCGACGGGATAAAATCATTTCACTATTTTGTTTTCTTGTAATTAAAGACAATTGGCCGCGTAGGCTAGCAAAAGCGTCAGTGTGGTCGGCTTTCCAAGATTAGCCAGACTGGAATCAATTCTGCTTTCATAAACGGAAATGAGAGTAATGTCAGGTCGTCACTATTGACGGTGATGCTTTAAGAACGCGATGACTCCGAACACGCACCAATCAATTTGTTGTTCACAACTGATAATCCTGACCCTGACGTCAAGGGTGTAAAAACTCTAAAAGGACGCCACCGAACGCGCCTGCATACTACACTTCGTCTCACCTTAGCATGGTCTTTTGTCAGCCGCGCATGCTAAAAGCGCGAGCTAGTTGCTTTGAATGAAGCCTCGACGGCTGCACGAGCGCTCGTGCAGCGAGTGCTCTAGTCAAGGAAGTCAAGGTTAGCCGCTCGGGCATGCTCAGCCCAGAGCCGTCAGCCTCTCTCTTGAACGTCTGTCATGGCCGCTCGTGAATTCATGGAACGCGAACCATTTTAATTGCAGCACCTCTAGAACTATTATTTTCAAAATTTTCACGTTCTGCTGTTTTTCGTTGTCGCTTAGTTGGAACGCATCTAAGCAGGGCCGTTGAAACTGGGGGATGGGGAGGGAGGCGAGTCTCTCCCCCCCCCCCTCCCCCCGTGGCATCAAAAGAGGGGGCAAGGGGCATAAGGAAGAAAGGGTGGGAGGCGATCGCACCAGCCCCATACCATAGCATCCTATAGACCTTTCCAAAAAAGGACACTTGGCAGGTTCCATTTTCAGAGTTCGTGCGTATGGCGCGTGATTTGCTCGCTTTCCGAAGCGACGAACGTGCGCGTTCTGGACTGTGATTTAACACGTGTGGACTGTGATTTTTGTAAACAGTGGAAACGTCTATATAGTGCCCATACATTTCAGAAAGGTAGACAAAAAATTCGGGAGAAGGAATCTCCCCCTTCTTCACTACCATCCCCCCTCCCCTCTCTCCCGAACATTTTCTACCTCACTTCTTGACACGTATTTGTGTGTGTGTGTGTTTGTTGGTCATACCGCTTTTTATTTCCCTTCCCTCGGTTTTTCCATGTCATTCCCCCTCGTCTCTTCATCTGTCACACACTACTGACGTACCTGCATAAACCGTCTGTGGGTGACCTCTGTAGCTTTTGCTGACAGTGGCGGAAGATGAGCTCTAAAGTCGTGCTCACCGCGCATGGCTCCACAATATCACAAAGTTCAATTTTCGCCTCGATTCCGAGGCGAAGATTTTGGCCTCAAATAACTCCTTCCCAAAGTTGTGAAACGTCATTTTGTCATCACCAATAACTTTCACAAGCGACAATCTCGTGACGAGAAAGTTCAGAGTATTCAAAGCCCGCCTAGGGACAATCCAGGCAACCTTGACTCTAAAGGCCGGTTCAGACACTTGCGTATGAGTGAGTTTGACTGCGGTGCGTCGAGAACCGAAAGTGAGTCACCGGCACATCTGTGCTTCGTATGAAGCGTGGAATCCAATTCAAGGAATCATCTTGGCACGTGATATAAGCAGCAGAGATGTCCTGGTTTCTCGCAGCCGCAACGCAGTCAAACGCAGTCAACCGCAAGCGCGACGTCATCAGTGCAGCCGTTCAATCGGCTGGCCCCACGGTGTTGCTCGCGCGCGCTCTGGTGAAGCTCGCTACGATTTTATGCTTCACAATCTCGCTGAAATTTGAGCACCGAAAGATTTTGGATGATTGACTTGTCGTCCCGCGTGACACCATCGTCGCGACAGTCCATTCAGCACGCTCTGCGAACTTCGGCCCCAACTATGTGTTTGACGAGTTTAGCGACCCTGGGCGTGTGTTGATGGTTGTACTAGTTGAGAGATCGGTGGCCAACTGTGTTAGCGCACCGCAGCTCGGAGCACGTGGAGCAAAAGCTCGCGCTGCAGAATCCAGGGATCCTGGATTCAATCCCCACCCCTGCCCGTTTCGATCTGGATGAGCATCGTACCGGCGTGCGGTCGTGTATCACTACTGCAGGATGCAGGTTAAAGACCTCAGGCTAGCAGGGATACTGCACCTGCTATATTTCTCCTCTACAGCGTAAACGGGTGTCTCCGCACATCAAAAGAAAACCGACCTCACGCTGTATAAACACGAACGTCAATTTTTTTTTGTTGAAAGCTGTGCTTCAGTTCACCTGAATTCAAAGCGCAGTCACCGCTACGATCTGGTTAGTTCAAGCAGTGCCAAATGGCGAACGTCGCGGTCATTTTATGGCCGATGGCCGACACTCACAATTGAGATATAATTGAGAGCATTCAGATTTCCGAAATGACTGCCGGTCTTCTTCTCGTCATAGTTATTCAAAACGCAATTTCGCACGTCGACAGCCAATGACCACAATTGCGCGTCTCAAGCGACGAGAAATTGAGTAGCTTATAGCCGCACTGTCAACATTCATGGCCAAGAGGCTTCCAATACAAAAATTCCAGGTTGCAGGTTTCGGCGCTTTGTGGGACTTTAGCCACCACCGCATGAGCGCAAATGGCGCTGTGCTGTTGGGTGGCAAATTTCTTAGCAGCCCAAGTGTGACAAAAATCTTCAAAATATCGTGATGACAAGCAAACAACTGGAGGCGCCACTTGGTGTCTGCCACCACTGGAGGCACAATGGCAGCAGAGGGGCACAATATCAACTACAAAAGTAACTGTACAGTTGGTGACAGGTTGCTTGGTGCGCCATCTTTCAGTCTTTGATAACACTTTGCCCCACGCGCAGCCAGACTACGGCAAAAGGCAACGAACGCGTGTTGGAGGCGGAGCGTCTACTGGATCCTTAACCTGTCACCGACTCTAAGCAGAAAGAGTTAATTTTAAAATCACAATTTGCGCTGCGTCTGTGGCGGACTAGTTCGGATGGTCGTCACTTGTGTCCCTGTTAAAACTGGGTTGCAAGTTCCAACCGCTACTCTATCTCACCGGGGTGTTTGTGAATCGTCGTGTTATCGATTGTTCTCGCAACCCAAAGTGATGCGTCATTTCTTTTGTCTTTCTCGTCACCTCAAAAACAAACGAGCAAATAAACGACCTACTGTTGGAAGTACGTGTGAGTCACGTCGCATACCAACTTTCAAGGTGCCTTGAAAATGGAAATATTACCATGCGAAAAACACATGTTTCTCGCCGCGAAAAAACAAAAACAAAAAAACAGCCTTTTGGAGAAGCCTAACAAATGGTATGATACTCTATTTTATATATTTAGATCCTTCTGGTGTTTTTAATGCATTTGCAGATAAAAGAAACAAGGGTGCAGTACAACCTGTAATATAACTGACTGACGGCGTGAGAGTGTTTCCATTTCTGCTTACAGGTTCAAGCTAGTTGAAGCCCGATGAAAAAAATATATTGATTGGAGCAGTATAAACTTCTTGAGCCTTTGATTTCTATTAATAAATGTATTATTTCCATTTATAACTTTTCACGGGAATACTACAGTTTACGCGGTGGTTCAGCTGAAATAATATATATATATATATATAGATATATATTTCTTTTTACAATTTGCTTGAGAACCGTTGAGAAAGCGTAAAAAGGTCGAATGTCCCACCGGGCTTCAACTTGGAACCATATCTTGAGAATACAAAAACATGACCCATATCAGTGGTAATTTGGAAATGGGGTCGTAATAATGTGGTAGACCTTTTGATGAATGCGTTACGAAATTATGGCTGAGAGACTATGAAACATTAACGAAAAGCATCAATTAGTGAAATCTGAGAACATAAACATTTTTTTTTTTATATTTCACTTTTTTTTTACGGGTAGCCTTGAGAGTCTGAGAAATTTAATTAGTGTAGCTAAGCTCTAGCGCTGCCGATATACTAACCATTATTATAATTCGAGCGCCTACACAACTTATGCACCTTCGCCGACTCTTAGATTGTGTCCTATACATGCCTTGCATGTGACGTCATATGGCACTGTAGCAGCCGCCATTGCTCCGTACCATGCTCGTGAGCCCTCACCTTCTGCGGCATACATCTCGCAAAATCGAATTTGTTCTTCTGGGCAAGCCTTGTGGAGAAAAACAGGTTCGACGATGCCAAATGTATGCTGCAAAAAGTACAGGCACAAGAACATGGTACGGAGCAATGGCGGCTGACGTGACGTCAATGCAAGCCATGTATTTCAATGTTCATATAGGATAGCTCATCGAGAAGCATTGTAACTCTGTTCTTATAGACTTTTTTCGCATAACCTCAAACCAGCCAGTAACTGGCGTACCCTCGACCTGGTGCATTTTTGGCTTGCCCGCTGACACAGGGTATGCAACCGCCAAGGGTATGGGCGAAAAGGCTTAAAAACGTACGTCGTGCATGAGTTAGTTCCGAGTGCTCCTTTTTACCGTGCTGAAATTTCCGAAAATCAACGGTTGTCTGGCTACCACTGCGTGGTCTTCGGATGGATAAATAATTTTAAATAGCAGAAAGTGTGCCATGAGCACAAGGAGCTGCCAGCGCGAGTGTGGCTGCGATGTTATCGAGCTTCGCATTTTTCCCAAGAATCCTTATTTATGAAGTCAGTCGATTGCGAGCTTGAATCGCGAGAGATTCGTATCACACTCAACGTCACGTTTAAGCTCACGACCACTTCGTCTACGACAAGAGGACCAATTTTAATTCCCGGTGCAGGTGGTCCAATTAGGTTATCACTGCAAGCCCCATGGTATGTGAAAGGTATGAAAACGTCTGCATGCCACCACTCAAGATGGAGCTATCAAATGCCGAAAGCTTACCTGCACAGACCACATTAAACTGCTCATATATACTTCGCTGTGGAAACTCAATCAAAACACCCCACCGTCTTCGTCCTCGTTCTCTCGAGGAGGCAAGGTGATGGCCTGGGAGTAGCCAGCTGGATCCAACCGGACAAGCTCCAACCAAGTCATTACAGCCCACCATAGCCAAGTCTAGCCAAGTTTCCCCCATACCCACACCGTTGCCTACCGAGATAGCTGTGCTGCCAGAATTAGCCGGTATTTCGTTTTCTAAACCGCTAGACGGCGTCGTCGGCGCCGCAATTCTCAAGATGGCGGCGCCGTTAAAGAAAAGGTCTATAAAATTAAAAAGCGCTGAAACGCACCACCAACGCAAGTTGCAACCGCACGGGGGAGATCAGTGGCCGAGTAGGCTAGAGTGCCTTCATACACACGCTCGCTTTTGCTTGAGTGGTGACATCTCAGCCATTTTTACGCCAAATCGTTTTTTTATGCATTTTGAAGTACGCGCAATCCGGTGTCAATCAGCTCAAGCGCGTAGCTTTGGCCAACGTTACTAGAACACTCACTTGGGAAACTCACCCTTGAAACCTGGGCCGCTGGCGTCCACCGAGACCGAGCTAAATACGATAACAGCGCCACCCTTTAGCGACGAGTTCAAACATGAAAGTTGCTTTACATAGCTACTGCGAGATGGCCCTACGAGATGGCGCCACCGGCCTTGCCCGACTCGACTTGAACCAATACGTGCAGCCGTGCAGTTCCCGGAGTGGACGCTGCAGGAGAAATGGCGGCGTTGCGATCGCCATTAGCTCGGTTCCCGAGTACGGATCGGAGTCACTTTTTTCAAGCAGGCTCTATGGCAGTTTCCCAACTGAGTTGTTCTAGTAACGTTGGCTTTGGCTAATGCATAGACGCCATTTTAGCGCCCAGGTCACGCAACGAGTGCGCGAGAGCGTCACGCGCTGAACATTCAGTGCAACAATGGATGTCTTCACCCTGAGACAGACAGACATGTAGGCACCCTAGAGTAGGCTAGCGCACACCAGCTCGGAGAACGTGGAGTGAAAGCTCGCGCTGCAAACCTCAGGGATTTTGGGCTCAATCCCCACCCCTGCCCGTTTCGATCTGGATGAGCATCGTACCGGCATGCGGTCACGTATCACTGCTGCGTGATGCTTGTTAAACAGCCCAGGCTAGGGGTTGTACTGCACTGGCTAAATTTCTCATCTACAGCTAGGAGACAAGTCGGCCGTTGAGGCTGACCAAGTTCTAGGCTGTGTAAACATACACTATGGCTTCCTCTATTCTCAGAAAGGCTGGCAGTTCGAAGACGGAGCCGTAGAGTGCACGGTCGCAGATTTAGAGCTCGAGGATCTGGTAGCACAAAGCATTTCTTGGGGAACATGCGCACAGCTTTTGTAGCGGCGAGGACCCGAAACATGGTTTTCAAACCCAACGAGAAAAGAAGCGGTAGAACGAGGAACGCGAGAACAAGGGGACATTTCCTCGCTCGGGAGAAGTGTGTTTCGACGTCTCGCCGCAGCGGGGCGCCCGTCACGTGGCTCTCCTTTCATTCGTTGTCTGCCGCCCTACCTTTTCAATTTCGGCGGCCGCGTCTCTGGGCAATCTGCCAGGCTTTGTCAGTTTAGAGAAAACTATACATAAACACATTCCATTTGTTTTTTTTTTTTTTTTTTAACCGCGCGCGCGCAGAAAAGGATGCCTTGATGCTCTGACAGAAGAAAACTCACTATTTCAAAATTTCTCCAAGATCTGTTCCCGAAAAACGAAAACCGCGTTTTTCGGGCCGGGTAAATAACCGATACAACGCAGAAAGCTAAAACTCCATGAGAATATGATTCTAGCGGTTTGAATAGAACGCGAAAGTTTGAGAGCGTGACGTTACCTGGATCAACAGATAATTTAGAAAAAATAAAATTTCTCCTTGAGCCGACGTCTAACCAAGCATAATATTATATCAAAACTAGACATTGTGGATGTTTGTGGGATTTATATCAGTAAAAACTCTTGTCGGCAAGAAAGAGGATATTGTTTTCTTTCTTGCTGACAAGATTTGTTTACTGAAATAGATACTCTAGACGCCCACAAAGTCATCTCTCATTTCGATATTGTAGCTTAGGTGAACGTCGGCTCAATGAGAAATTTTGTTTTTCTCAATTTTCTGCTTATCCAGGTAATGTCATGTTCTCAAACTTTCGCGTTCTATCAACCGCCAGCGTAATAATTTCACGAAGTTCTTGCTTTCTGCGACGCATAGTTTATTTACCGGGTCCGAAAAACACGGTTCTCTTTTCTCGGGAACCCCCAACAGAGTGCTGACTCTCGTTATAGTTGTGTATTTAGCTGTTACTATACTTGCGTGTTTAGCTCGGGAAAAAATTTCAGCCAAAGGTGCTTCATTGATTTATTTGTTTTATCAGCGGCTCATGCTTTTAAAGGGATCGAGTTTATAATATGGAGTATGTAAAAGTGTCGATCTATGTTCTGGTAAAAATGGTATCAGAGGAATCCACAGTTAATTTGAACATACTATAGCTAAGATGGATTAATGAGAAAGAAAAGTAACCTGACGTTACCTCTTTGGAGTTACAACAACAGCGGCCCCCTTTTTGGAGAAACTGAGTTAAGAACGGGCGGTACTATATGTTGTTCTTGCTGTTCCCTTTCCCAGTTTCCTTCATCTCAAAATAAACAACTCGCTTTTAAAGAACGGGTAACAGAACGCATTCTGGTTTGGAAAGCGAGTTCTGACAGAGGAACCTCGCGAAGTTGGCTTCGCTGAAGCACCCTTAAGTTTTACTTCTCTAACGTAACACAACATCAGACAATAAACGAGAGCACGATCGCACATACCACAACCGAAACCGACTGGCACGCTGCCATGAAAGCTCAATGAAGCTGGCGAGACCCAAACTGCCCATGCTCAATTGCCCACCACGCGGCGCGCTATCTAATATTTAGGCCGTGGTACGATTAACGACATAGAGATGGCGCCACTATATTGATTGCTGCTCGGGTTTTATTTGCGACTCTTGTTTTTTTGCTTCACCCGCTCACTTCTTTTGACTTAGGGTGGAAGAAGTCGCTCGGGAAGCGAGGGGAAAACCTCATTTCTTTAGGGTCTTTTCCGAGGCTGCTAAGGAGGCAGACCTGAGGAGAAAAAGAAGGCAAGGAATAGGGTATATATATAGAATCACAAACAATATATAGATAGATATAGGAACAAATTATTTGATTAGCTTCGTCGTCGACTGGGCTTTTTTTTTGTAATAACTTTCTTTGCTGGCTTCTTATTTTTTTCGCGCTTGTTTTGTTGGACGACTGGATGGGCTATTTTATGGACGCACCCTTTCCTTCGTCGACTTGGGGGGCGATAAAACCGGCCCAAAGTAGAGAAATTGCCGAGGTTGAAGATAAAAGGGTACGAAAGGAGTCGGGGGAGGGAAAAACCGAGTGGCTTTCGCTCTTTTGTTCTTTATTTAACTCCCCCTTTCCCCATCTTAATTGTGTTACGTAGCTCTGTTTCGTGTCTGTTTTGTTTTTAATTCGAAACGTGAAATAAACATTAGGATAAAGAAATAGGGGGGCAAAAAAAGCGCGACAAAAGGAAGGAAAAAAAGAAGAGAAATCGGGTAAAGAGGAGGGAGCCAAAAGCACACGGGGCGCTCGTTCGTTGCCGAGACTCGAAACCATCATCGCTGAAGGAAGAAACGCGGAACAAAATAGGGAGCGGAAACGACGACGAAAGTGCAGATGAGGAGAGGATGGGGAAAAAAGGGAAGGAGAGAGAGAGCAAAAAAGAGTTTATCGGCCATATTGGCCCCGCTTTCTGGCCGTGCGAGTTTTCCCCTCGTTCTCTTCCCCGACACTTTGGGGACTGAAACAGGGGCCTCCCCAAAGAGGGAAAAGTCTTGGGGAACGAGATGAACGAAGTGGGGGGAAAAGAAAAGGGGAGGAAGCTAGAAACAAATGGTATGCAAATGATATGCCGGACGTCTACGTTATGTGTGCGATTGAACCGAACCGTTCCCCGGCGGTTTATGGAGACGCGCGACGCATAAACTGTGAGCGCGCACTCGTGTGTTTTCGCGCCGCGGCACTTTCAAGCAGGCGGTGAATGATGCGAACGACGCGAGATAATGTTAACTCGTTGAGATAATGCCTCTCCTCTAGAGCGCGTCTATGCGAGCGCCGGTGAATGAACACGGGTGTGTTTGGGAGGGAGTAATGTCGAATTTCGGTGGCGCTCAGGTTTTCTCTTTCGTTGGGCGATGGCTCCCGTGCACTTGATTTCTTTGCGGTTAGCTCGCTGAGCTCGTTCAGAAACATTTGCCTTACGCCAAATTCGTGGTTTGTTTTATGCGAGAGTGAGACTTTCGATTTCTTATCGAGGTTCATTGGGCGATTTTCGTTCAATGCGAAATACCTGACATGAAGGAAGGAGTCCATTTCTAGGATTTCCCTTTTTAGCAGAGAGTCACTGCGTATGCCCAGAACGCGCTCAGCAGCCCAGTGGACAAAAATGGCAGCGCGGCGAAGGAGAGGGAGAGAGAAATTAAATTTTGATGGCCTATATCGAAAATTAAAAAAAAAACACGCTGTTGCAGTCAACAAATAAAGGTCAAAGGTAGCGTTGATCAGGTTTGTTAGAGGCCGGCCCTTACAAACAAATGAACGAGTTTCAACTGAAATTGTAAAGGATTCGCGTTGAGTCTCAATTAAAACGCAATAGGTTGTTTCTTATGAGTGCCTATTGAACCGTCACAAGATATTGGCCACCAAGGTTTAATATATTTTGAGCAATGGCATTTCAATTGAATTTTTGACAATAGTGTTTTTACAATTGAGTCTCAATAAACGTTTTGCAACTGTTTGAATATACTTTTTTGCAACTGCGTTAAAATATCCTGCAACCCGCTGGGAATTTTTTTTTTGTTATAATTCCTCGAAGAATGGAACATGGAGGAAACAAAACACATTAAGGAAACGAACACAGACATCATAAAGCGCTCACAAAAACGCTAATCGTACTCTCCTTGAGTACTCCTTCTCCTCATTACACCATACAGATGGAAGGTATTCATTCGGCAGGTGACCACCTCAGCATTTATAAGGGTTCCCAGTATGATATCCCCTCCTCGGAAGTGTGACAAATGATAAGCAGCGTTTTGACGTCAGTGGGCTCTATCTCTTTCTAAAAAACTTTGGTGCAAGCAATAATCGTTCGGTCATCGCTAAATCCACAAAAGCGATTCCTTGTCGGTATGTTATCGCTTCTCTGCATAGCACCACTCAGGACAAGACGAGACACGGTAGTTGCTCGCTTTACAATAATTTATTGCTTCTTTTCCTTAGGAAGTGACTAATATAATGAGCTCAATAATTTCACTACAGTCACTGACAGAGTGAAAACCGCATGGCGTGTCTTTCAAACACTCGGCCTTCAGCCCGCGCTCCATGCCTTCGACATGATTAAAGTAGCGCGAACTTCACAAGGACAAGAAAAGCACAAGGATGACAGGACTGGCTCTGACTTCCAACTAAGGTAAGTGATTGGATCATCCAACCAAGCAATATATCCCATCGCCTGCAAACATACAAAAACATAAAAATTGTTATACATTAAGATTACATGTATATCACGCGCCTATTTTCAGATAAAACCATCAAGGATAATTCTTTATCATTGAGACACACCAACGGCAAGGTGACGCACTTGTCTCCCGCTTTTTTGATAAAAAACGCCTCTACAATTTCCCTCAAGAAACCATCAAGAAAAGAATTATCTTTTTTTGATGGTTTTATCAAAGAATTATCCTTTCGTGATGGTCTTATCTGAAGATAGGCGCGTGGTATACATGTAATCTTAATGTATGAATATGTTTGTGTTTTTTAACGTCCGCAGGCGATGGTATATATTGCTTGGTTAGATGATGGAATAACCTTAGTTGGAAGTCAGCGCCCGTCCTGTCATACGTGTGCCTTTTTTTGTCCTTGCCAAGTTCGCGCTATTTTAATCATGTCTAATACGAACCAACTAGCCCAATAAAAAGTCGTGTTACTCCATGCCTTCCACCGTGCTTTGACAGCGTGCGTGCGCTTGATGTGGACGAGACGTTGAAGCGTTTTCGAGGAGGAGACTCAAGCTTGAGGGGAGACAAGTTCCTCCCTTTTGTTCTCAACTTGTCAGTGACGTTAGAGTTATTATAATGCACGCTATGCTCTCGAAGGTGTGAAAAGGTTTTGATTCTATTTCTTACAAAAATGAATCTGAGCAAATATGGTTATTCTGAAAGACATAAGTTTCCTTATTGTTATTTGCAGCTGTGCCCTTGCTGGGTTCCTTAACAGCAAAGGGCGCAAAGCAGATGATGTCAACTGCCCAATGAGAAAAACTCGTTTGAATCTCTAATGAGGAGACAAAGAAATGTCTGTCAAGTAATAAAACTGAAGTGCATGTCCAGTGACCTAGCTCAAAATAATGAATCCAAAACTAATTTATATATATAATGAGTAAGCTTAAAATAATTATTCTCGAGCCCTTAATAATGAAACTCATTTGCAACTATAATAAGTAAATTCAATATAATCGTTATTGAGTTCTTGGTGATAAAACTCCTTTGAATATCTAACGAGTAAATTACAATGAATAGATATTTAGTTCATAATGAGCAAACTCAATTGCATTATTAATAAGTAAATTCTAATGAATGAATATTAAGTTCTGAATTAGCAATATCAATTACATTCTCAATGAGTAAATTCAAAATAACATATATTGCATTATTAATAAATAAATTCAATTTAATTCTTAATGAGTAAATTCAAAAGAATAGATCTTGAGTTCTTATTAATCAAACTCAATTGCAGTCCTAATGGGTAATTCAATAGAATCGATATTGAGTTTCTTATGATCAAACTCATTAGACGTGGAGTTTATATTGAGTTTCAATTGACTCTATAGGAATGCATTAGAAACTCAACTGAAAGTCATTGATCATTTTTATAAGGGTGTCGCGATTAAACCAGAACAATTTCAAGCCGGAAAAAAGAGAAAATATTAAAGCTGGCAAAAATATATGGCTCGACTGAATTCGGTTTGGCTCTGCGCGCTTCCCTCCTGGTTTTCCCTCGATGTTTATTTTCAGCGGCTTGTCTATTGCAAATACTATGGGAGTGGATAGCGTAGCAGAACCCAACTCAAGGTCTACAGGTAACTATAAAGAAGCAGTCATCGGGTAATTTTATTTTTAAGGTAAAGAAAGAACCTAATCACCAGTGAGTAGCTAGCGTACTCATAGGATAAGTGCACTGCCGAAGATTCACCTGATCTATTTTGTCATCTGCTATTGTTGAGTACCATCAGCACCCAAGTATTGCTCTTGTTCTGGGCCAGAGACATAAAGGAATGGCGCCGAATGCGTCAGGGTGTCGTGTAGCCTTTTACACTAGAAAGCAAGTTGACACAATTAGTTTTTTCCTGCCTATAGTCCAAAATATGTTAAAAAAATACTGTAAGGCTGTGGAATAGGTCGATTAATCTACCGGTTTATTAAATAATGATTTGATCGCGATTAAGTTTTGAACCGGTCAATCGGTAAAATATTCAGGAACCAACAGAAAGTAAACATTAAATGCTTTCACTCCGCAGACGTGGACGAGTACAGCTATAGGAAGGACAGACTGGAGCTGAAATTTTAACGCAAAGTAAAATGAAGGGGAAAGATATTTTAACTCCAGACAAGTGCAGGGGATTACACGTGTCCCGACCACTTCAACGCCGTGCGAGTGTCCGTTTAGCGCAGCGAGGTCGCGCTTACGACCTCGCTGCTTTATTATTATTATTAGATTATTATTTCAGCTGCCATATGCAGCTGAAATAATAATCTATGAGTGTGAGTGCCTTTGAACTGTTCTCAGAATAATCAAAATTGTATATTTTGCCGTTCCTCATATATGGAAGAAAGGCAAAATAATTGTAAATGTGTCTTGAAAAAAAAAAATATTATGCATTAAAACGAACGAGATTGACGAATCAATTAATTAATCAATTAAAGGGTCGCGATTAATCGGGTTAAAATGTTTAACCGACGCCCAGCCATGTGATAGTAAATCTCCAGCCTTCAAAAAATCTTGTTACATTCTCGTTACGTTGGCTCACTTGGGGTAAAATTCAATCACCCAGATCTCGTTAGATCGATTGATTTGAATAATAATGCGCATAAAATTGCAAATGTGGTTACAATCGCGTCCTATTCTTCTTCCGGGGATGTCGTACCGGGTGTTCCTTTTTTAACTTCAGATACGAAAACGCGGTTGATATTTCCTCCACATTTCCCGCAAAAATAGTAAAAACTACATAGGCGTTCACGGTTCTTGCTTATGATTAGACCAGAGCACGTTGTTCGTGATTCTCCGCAATAACTAACAAAATCGTATTTTCGTTATTTAATATTTTAGCACGTAATAGGAAAGTTTTTATTTCATGTTATACATAATTTTGCAGATTTGTTATAGGTTTTGAATCGCCACAGACGATAGGGAGTGAGCTTATGCCATGAAGTTATTAAGGAATAGATTGGAAGAAGACACCACAAATGTGAAACACTGTATGCCATAAAACGTGAAGTAAGAAAGTAAAAAAAAAAAGATTTCTAAATACTTTCACGAACATGTCGGGAAAACATTTTGGTTCACTGCATGAGACTCTACTGGAACTGTAGTACCCCAGTCACACGGGCACACTTAACTGCTGTTATGTTTCACCGCAGTTGCGCCACCCTATGCACTTGGGCAACTTCCTGTTGCTATGCAGTCAAAGCTATGGGCGCCTACGTGCTGGTGCATCTTGAGCTCCGACCAAGCTGTGCACGCGCACACTTCTCGTCTTCTAGAATAGCTGTCCGAGAGTACAGTGCGATAACTGTGGTGAGGCGGAGCTACAGTTAAGGGTGCCCATGTAACGGGTAACGCGAGCCAATTGCGTAGATATACACGGTATACCTTCATAAAGTACGAAAAAGATTTTAATCCTGTAACGTCATCTGGTAGAAATTTAAAGTGTAGTTATATAGCGACAGGCTAAGGACGTACTCTCAAAGATCGGCCTTCAAATTAGAGCTGTCTATCAAAACAGTAATCTCTAGAAACTCATCCTATTCGCTCTAGCGTATTATGCTCTGGCCTTTTCGTAGCTAATCATCAAACATTCCACACTCAAAAAAAACAAAAAGTGAACGTTTGCGAGTTTATATTTTTTGCAGGATACAAAGACAGCCAATCACGGTGAACGATATAAGGATCCCAGCCAATCGCGGTGGACAATAGAAGGATCCCAGCGAATAACGAAGCTCTGAATACAATTGCATCTGAAAAGTGCAATGTGCGCAGGGTTCGCCGCGATCGGCTGTCTCAGTGCTCCACAGAACTCGCGCTGCAGAACCCAGGATCCTGGGTTCAATCCCCACCCCTGCCCGTTTCGATCTGGATGAGCATCGTACCGGCGTGCGGTCGTGTATCACTACTGCGTGATGCACGTTAAAGATCCCAGGCTAGCGGTTGTACTGCACTGACTAAATTGCTCATCTACAGCTGGGAGACTCGTCGCCCGTTGAGGCAGACCACGTTCTAGGCTGTATAAACACACACTCAACCCAATTTTTTCTCCACAGAAAGGTAAACTCACAGACGGCTTTATATGCGCTTTGGATTCAAATTGCACGAGCACAGATCCTACTGCACTATGATCCCCTATTGATGTATTTTAATGAATTTGTTCGGTAATAGGGTTTCCTTTTCTTTTTTTACCGTTTTGCATTTTGGATTTGGTTTGGCTCTCGAAGGTATGCTTGTAAAGCACATTGGATTGGAGCAAGATTGTTTTTGTGATCAGATGTGCAAAAACAAAAGTGTCACCAATAAAAAAAGTAATAATTAAAAGCTTTACAAGGCTGCGATCCATTTTCATTTATACCGTAAGGAGGCAGGTTTCTGCCTCGCCCTGAACGTGCGACTCTCCTGTTTGCTCCGGCGCCGATGATAAAAGGGCTTCCCTCCGTTCCCCCAAAAAAAGTCAGACAAAAAAAGAAAAAGGTCTGCGCATTGTTTTCGGGAACCTTATAAATATCCGAGGCCGCCGCCTTCAATCACTTTTATCGTCACAGCCTTTCATGAAAGGCGTTTCCATTTAACTTACGCTTTCATCCCTCTTTATTTATGCCCTTCTTTTTTTCTTCAAAATTCGTTAAAAAGAATCTGTTGCATTTCTTTTATCTGAATTTTTTTTTTTACCGGGATAGAGTAATCTGACCGCCTCCAACATCTCGGGCACACTTCAGCATCCTTCTTTCGCCCCGCCTTCCCTTTTTCCCCAGAAGCAGGAAAGAAAAGAAAAAAGAAAAAAAAAAACGTATGCTCGGAACCACAGAACACTCCAGTACACGGCGCCCGCGCGATCGTGCCATTACCAAGTCTGGCGGTGGCGCGAAAGCAAACAGCGACACCGCAAGAGGGACGTCAAGCCGAGCGCCAGTGCCAGCGCTAGCGTTGCTTCCGGATGTGAGAAGTGCCGGAAGTGACGTCAGAGTAGAGAAGGCGAGCGCACTATCGGCGACCTCTCCCGGCGAAGGCCCGCAATTTCCTCTCATCCATCACGCAGAGATGCGCTCTTCCTTGCTGCGAAGGCGAGTGGCTCGAGTTCAAACCCTCGGCGTGATGTGGACAGAAACTATGGGTGTATTCACTGCGGCAAGACGTATAAAAAAAAAAAATCCAGGTCGTTCCACCGAAGACACTTTTCTTTTCTCCGCTTGCCGTTACAGTGCTTGGCTTAAAGTCACAATGGTCATACATCATATAAAATTCCCGGTATCTGCTGCAGACAGGATGACAGAACTATCTGCGAACAATGTTCAATGCAAGTTGGCTTCGTGCATGCGTGTGCCTCGAGCATGTCTAAAGAGAGTTTTTGTGCGACCTTTGTGACAAGTCATCATAAGAGGAAGAAGCACGCGTCAGACAGTGTCTGCTCAGTGTCTTTGGTACGACGTATTAGCATCGTGACCGCAAATTTTAAGCCGGTGTCACGCTGCTTATACGTCATACAAAAGAGAGACTGCATGCAGATTCGCACGCGAGCCACCGCGAGATGCGTGCTTCGAATGCCGCATGGCAACGAGTTCGAGGAGAAAACTTGGCACGCGGCATTCGAACCACGGATATTGCTGTGACTCGTGTTTGCGGAATGTCTTTTGTACGATGTATGAGCGGTGTCTTACCCCGGCTTTACGCTCGCAGCATCCGATAGGGGGAATAAATAAGTATTCCGCTCAATATTATTCCCGCGTGCACGTAAAATATTTTTAAATAACGGTGCTCACGAGGCTGCGTAATCACGGTTTGATCACCGGCCGTTCACTTCGGCTGTGGGGATCTGAGCGAACTGTGCGCGGGAAGAGCGATATCTGCGCGAAGATCGCAAGAACAAGAAACTTAATTGTGTGAAGATTCAGCGCGGCTGTTGACAGATCTGAAAGCTCTCTCACTCTTCAGCCGCGGACACACCGCCAATACACCATGTGACAGACAGTCTGTAACGCTGTCCAAGGCGGGTTCTTGCTTTGTCCTGTCATTTTGGTCATGCAAACAACTGTCTGCATACATGTCCCAAGCATACATGCGTATGTAGCAAACATGGTTCGAACATGCGAGAGGCGTGCCCGCAGATAATTCTGTTATCATGTCTGCGGAGAAACTCCGTCTCTTTTGTATGATGTATGTGGAGTCCGACTGCGGCTTTAGAGCCCATCATGGACGTGATATGGAGAGCCGGGAGCAAATGTTTGCCGGCATTCGAAGTAAATTGTTTTGCGGTTATAACTGGCATATATTGCTTGATTTTACCATTTGTTTTTGTTGCGTGAGCGTATAAAGGCTCTTTTTCATGCAGCTGATATATGCTGCGAGAAGGCGACGCGTTTGGCCCGGCAAAGTCCGCGATGTGAGCGTCATCGGAACAGTGGCTATTGAAGACACGCGCAAAGCGAAACTATAGACCCTTTTCATGGCAAACGCCACCAGGTGGTGCTCCAGTCTTTGACGTCCCAGAGAACTTCCGGTTCATAAAAAGAATGAACAAAGCCCACCTTAATACCGCTGCTTGAAATGTCGATGAAACGTTTAACCACCAATTCTCCAGGTGAACGCCAAGAGAACGAAGAAGCGCGAGATCTGTTAAACATTTTCGATTACTCTTGTAAATTAAATTCTCTCCTAAATTGTCCAGCCGAGGGCCCTCCTTAAATCTCCAACTTTGATGTACGTGTAGCATTTATGCTTTCTAGCACTGGTGACATAAGCAGGCTCGACAGGCTCGCAAGCACGGAACGACCGGAAGTCGCTTGGGACACAGGAGGCAGCTCATGTTCGTAATCAGCAAAAGGGTCTATAGTCACTGGGCGAAGTTTTTTATTGTTCGCCACATATTCGGTCCGCAGAGGTTTCAACTTTAAGTCTGAATCGCGTTGTGCGACCTTGCTCGTGATTTCGCAGCGTGGGACAATGAGCACCGCAGCTTCCGCGACTTTTTTTGTTTTTCTTTTGCAACACCAGCGATGGCGCAACTGCGAAATCGCAAGTAAAATCGAGCCATGCGAATTTGACATATTGCGCGGTCGGCAAATGTGATGGACGATACGAATCTTTGTGGTGAGGTGTGGGAATTGCGAATCCCCAGGATGTTCCGCAACCAAACAAATTAAAACACACCCGCAGGCAGGAAACAACCAGGTATACCCTAGGAACTGAATGTCACCTTTACGCGAACAAGCCAAGCGGTGCTATAAAATAAGGACTCCCAGACGATTTGTGGTCAGGGATGTGTTTCGTATTTGTTTAGCCATTTCTTATCTAACCAAATACTGTATGGCGGCGTGTTTTCGCGTGATCTCTGTTCACGCAGAATTCTCCAGTCTTCGGTAATTTAAGACACAAGTAGTTCTTACGGTCAGCCGCACACCTCGGGTGGCCGTGCACAGCTATCAAAACATGGCGCTATATTATGGAGCCGAGACGAGTAATTCACTCCGTTAAGAAAACACGCGAACAAAGCGCTACAATTCCGTATTTTACTGGCAAGAACAACGAGCGGTGTTCCGAAAATGGGTCTCAGACACGGGGACAGCAGCGCTTGTCTTAAGATAATGAACTTGCCGACAAAACCTGTTGTGTAGATCCGCACATGGGATGACGTGGATCGCGAACGGAGGTCTGAGGTAACGTCCGTTTGAGTCGTCTATTTAAATTAAAGAACGTAAAAAGAGTTTTGCACTGAGGAAAGGCAAAATAAAAACAGGACCTTTAGTTATTGCGTAAGGTATAGTTTGGAACGCGCAAAACCTCCATAGACCCCCCGAAGGAAATACTACTTTTCTGACACAAAGGCTGAGCCAGTCATGGGCACGTTACTGCTATAATGTAACAGAGTTACAATTACAGTTACTGAGGGAAAAAAGTAACCCCGGTACAGTTACACTTACAAAATAGAAAGAGTAACTTGTTAGAGTTACAGTTCGGTAAAGTTACGCCTTTACATCGTCAATAATTTATAAAAAGATATGAGAAAACACTCAAATGGAGCCTACCTTAGTATGCGTTTAAATAAGAATATATTTGTTTATAAGACATTGTGTGGTTCACGCTAGTGAATATTTGTTTTGAAAAATAAAGATTTTTCCAATAATCAATATAGCATGTTTGGTTCTTCCTATTTTAATTTTTACCATGAATAGCTCCCTGAACAAGATCACAATTTAAGACAGTATTGGGGTAATCCCCTATATCATAAATCATTTATTATAGTTTCTTCTTTGGCAAAATTACGGGTGACTTTAATTTTTTTCAAATTTTAAGCTAGCAGATAATTGGTGATGATCCATGAAGAACTTTAAAATAAGCGCGACCATTATAAGATATACAAGAATACAACAGCACACGTCTAGATCTTGGGTGTATCCAATATGGTGGGCGAGGTTTCAACGGTCAATTCTAATTTCGGATTTCTTTGGTGAGGCAAAATGGGACCAAAGCAATAAAAATCGTGCAACTGTGAAATCAATAATAATATCAGTAATCAGCTTTGTAGATGTTTTCTTATGATGCACTCCAATCCACTCGTCGGTCGAATCGTCTTCTACTGCGTGTGCACAATCTCTCATGAAACACGAAGCTTATCTTGAAAACTTGCAGAGCAACGTTGTGGCAACATGCCTTTCTCAAACTTGCTGAACGCGGCTTCGATGCAGAAGAGGCACTGATCGAGGTACAAACGACCACTGCGTGTTAAATTCCAAATGGCTGTTGCTATCTTTCCTCCACCACTTCCTAACCAGATCAGAAACGTTTGCGCTCCTCCATCTCACCACACCTACAAAAAGAGACCAGTCGGAAAGCCCACGATGCGAATATTTATAAATCAACTGATGCCAAGTGCTCCTGCTCCCGGCTAAGGGCGGTCTTTCAATTTAAAGAAAACACACAATCAAGCAGAACGACACAGTCGTTTCTAGTGAATACTCTTTCTCAAGGGACGGCATCCGAGGAGCAGGACAAGGGGGTGGGGGACAACAAGTGGGTGGTGGGGGGCAAGGGCGGTAATCGGGTTGCAAAGAAAGAGAAGGGAGACCAAATGGGCCTAAAGTCGAAACCCCTCAAGAGTGCATCTGGGAATTGGACGATACAAATTAGAGGGGAAGGAAACGTTTGCTTGGCGGCAAAAATACGAGGTTAAAAAGAAAAAAAAACTTTCAGCCTTTCCACTCTGGCGAAGAATGAAGACTAGCGAAGCTGTACTATGGTGGGAATGAAGTAATTGCAGGCCCCAAGTCGGCAAGCCAGAGTGGAAAGGCTGGAAAGGTTGCCGCCATCTATGAGCAATGGCGGCAACCAAACAACCAGCGTTCCAGTTGTCTGGTTGCCGCCATAGCTCATAGGTGGCGGTAGCTGTCCAGAGTTTTGTGTCATCATTTGTTTGCTGGCGGACACGAAACTGGGGAAACTAGCCCTTAACAGCCCCGCTGTAAAATCGGTTGTGCCGTAAGCCTGCGAGCGTTTGGGGCTACAATCACCAAAAACTGTCCTCCCCAATAAGCACTCACCCCCTCCGCTGAACGAAGAAAAGAGAAACGCTTTAGAGATTCCGCGCTTTCTTACATCTGCGGGCACTGTGGGCGATGTGCCATACACGACGGGTACGAATACAAACGTCTCCATCCTCCCAGTTGGCGGAACCAGCTTGGCCAAGCAAGGTCACCCAAAATTTTGTTTATTTTTATTTTGATTTTTTCCCCTCGTTCTCTAGACGGTTTCTGCAGCAGTTTTTGCTGTGCCCTTCCCATATCAGAACTTGGGACTTTCTCACGAGTTGCGAGAGGATTTGGTGGTCGTGTTTGTAATATTTTGCCACATAAATCTGAGAAGTAACTGTACCGACGTTACTCTTTACAGTTACTCTCGAAAAATAGTAACCATGCTACAGTTAAACTTATTTTCACTAAGCAGTAACGAGTTACAGTTACAAATTACTGAAAAAGGAGTGAGGAGTGGGCAAAACAGAAATATTTCGAGAAGCTTTTACAGTGCTGCGTTTTTACCTCCCTTACTTGTTCATTTCTTTATGTACCCCCGAATATTATGACGAACTTGTACTTCAGCCGTTGTGCTGGCTTATACCTTCGTGCCCAGGCGAGAAATTTCGAAAATCCGCAGCACGGCATAGGCGTAGATTATGAAGGTATTTTACAAGCTCGTCTTTCTAATCAGTTGGAACAATTTTACTTCATCCGACAGCGGAAGATTTCGTGCTGCCTGCACGTCCGCAAAATGTTGGACTTAGAGCTGCTCGGACAAAAAGGCAAACTTCTGCAAAACACGACGCCAACGAAAAAAGCTGAAGCAGCTTGAATAATTATATTACCAGTATTCAGCCAAATGTTTTGTATAATCGGCACAATATGATTAAACGGAGTTCATCCTCTTTCCTTAATTGGATAGTGAAAGTATTTTTAGCGGTACCTTAGAATGGATCCCAGAAAAACAATTCAGTCGGAAAACTTAGCACGAGTAAAGAACGTTAACATCCCTGTTTCATGGCTATATCAAAGGCCTTCAGATATTAAGGTAGGGTCGACGAATCAGCAAATGTCGAGTTGCCGATTTTTGTAAAGGCTTTCGGTCTCGAAAACTTTAAATGCCCATGAAACAGGGATGTAACTCATTGTACATTAAATTGATGCTAGTGCACTGGATACCATAGCACTCCTTCAGGGCTGTTGACACGCATCAGCTTCAAAATAGGCAACCGACATGGATCTTCAGACAGATCTTCAACTAAACGATGGACACAAATTCCTCGCGTCGTCTACGAGCGGCCCTTCCACCCTGGAGATGCCGAAAGGACAGATTGGCTCAACCCCGGCGCTCTTCCTCGACGAGACCCATCGGAGTGGGGAGCCGGATTTGAGGGCCCGGCCAGGCGTCGTTACCGACGGGCCGAGAGGGGTTCCTGAGCACCGAAGTGCGGCCAAGTGCGAGTTGACGCCATCAGGGTTAAGGAGCGCCCAACGCCCATCTGTTTGGGACGAAGAGGGCTAATGCTATCGGGGCTGCCACAACGACGGCCTCGGCGGCACCGGCCTGATCCGATGCGACCTGCTGCTGCACGGGTCGCTTCGCGGATTGCTTTATTCAGCCACACGCGCGTACAGCGGCAGCCTCTTATACCATATATGCGCGGTCAGTCGGGCAGTTATTATTAACCGATTACTGTTACAACTGTTCCCGATAAGAAAAAAAGAAGATATATTTGATAAGTTGACGCGCGGACGCACAAATGTAATTGAAGTAGTGGTCAGAAGTAGTAAAAAAAACGACAGTATAGGAAGTATTCACTGGCGGCCATAGCTGTGTGCACGACTGCCGAGGGCGTGCTGATGGCGAGCTTCCACAGTTCTTTTGTAACGTGCATTTCGCACCCTCAAGATTGCCGGTCTTAGCAGCCTATTAATGTGGGCTCGTTCGGAGCATGCGCTCTAGACATCACCCACAAATATGGCGCCCAGTGAATACTCCTTATACTCCGAAAACTGAGTTGTTTTTATACACCATGGGATCGCAACGTATTCACGGCGTAATTGGTTTAATCGGCAATAGTAAACGCTCAAAGACGACAAGCGCCGTGACGAAGCATTTTTCGCGCTGCTTGATCGGCCCCATCGAATTGTAGTGAAGGCTTCGGCCAGACTTAATGCAAAAACGGAGTGCAGGAGTTCGAATGAAGTGCACAACGGGCAGCAGGTCTACCAAACAGGATGGAAGTTGACGCGCTAGCTATGTGCGCATTCATGTCGCAAACGCTGAGTATATGCTTTCGAAACATTGTAAATTGCCATTTACTAAATATACAACATAACATTCTTGACGTTTATAAAAAAAGAAAATGATGTGAGACTAATAAGGAATGGTTAATAGTAGAAATACGTTACCCACTAGCAACTTTTTTTTTTTTGCCAATTTGGGCTTTTCTCGCTTATAGTATATACCTGACCTCGCTGGAACATTTCTCTTTTTAATGCGAGGTCTGTTTAATTGTATCAAAGACATCATAAAATATTAGGCTTCCGACCAGCAAACGGGCTTTAACCTGCTTTCCTTGACACCTCGTTCCTGAAATGACCAGTTAAAGGGCGTTACCGACAGTGAGGTTCAAAAGCGCACCCTAACAAAGATAAATGTTGCAACCCCCCCCCCCCCCTCCAAAAAAAAAAAATAAATAACAAGAATTGAATAAAAAAATACTAAACGAAAAAAAAAAAAAAACAGGTCGTTGAAACGACCGCCAGACATATCAATGGTGGGGCGCTGTTATATATCTGGGATGAAGTTAATCTACGCTGCATTTATTGTTTTACTTTAAAATGTTAGCAGAAAACGCACTCCTCCGTTCAAAAAAATTTTTTTTAGTTGTTTGTTTAGTTTTTGTAGGCGGTGTTTTGTATTACCAGCGCTAGCGAACGTACATTACATCCGTTTTTTTTTATCTAGATGTCCAATACACGGCAACTAACGTTACGTAACGCATGTACCAACATCCACCAGAATAGAATCACCCATTACGTCATCAGCCGCAGCGAAATCCGATGCCAACCGGGACGCAATTATTCCGCGCATCTAGGAAGGTACTGGAAAAAGCAAGCCAGCGAACGTTTTAGAAGGTCGGGACATAAATGTAATAAATAGTGTACAAATATACAGGGGTGGCGTGCTGCCGGCACGTAAAGGTGGGCACAAAAAAAAAAAACCCAAAAGCGCGAGAGATAAGACGTGCAAAAAGAAGGCGAAAGGAAATAAGCGACGCGTGTTTCCTTTCCCCTTCTTGCGCATCATATCTCTCAGGCTTTTATGTCAAATACGCAGTGTGTTTATTTTTAATTTGAACAATATTATAAAGAAAAATTGGTGAGCGTTACGTGGGTGGTCGTCTTCACCATATATGTATAGTTATCAAGCTCGGCGGACATTAGACAAGTGAATAACCAACACGGTAAGTTGGCTAATTAACTAAAATCTATTCATTCGCTTTACACTTATTGATTTGGTGAGTCATGTTGCAATTGCAGTATTGACAGCAATTACTATTAGAGGCTAGACCATTTGAAAGAATTTGCGAAAATGTAATGCTTTCTATAGAGATTCATCGATCAGTTTCCGCTATGTTTGGCCCGATTTAAACGATCAGACGACATAGTGCGTCGTGATCTTACTGCGCCTGCCGGTAGATGGCGCCGCAAGTTACAACCATCGCGAACTCGGTCGTCCGAGAAAACGTTCGCTGTTGACAACGACAAGTTTGTTGGAACAACGTTTCACGGGAATAATGCTACGCTTTGAAGTTTCGTCGGGTAAAACTCATCACATAAGCGCGAATTGGGTGGAAGTTCGAGCTTTCTATATGCATGCACTGTGTTTTCCGTTTTGTTTTACAGCGCCAGGATTCGTTGTAAAAATCCTATATTATGCGGGAAGAACTACACACGCGATAACCACACATTAAACCAATTTTCGGTTATTCTTTCGTTTATTTCATCACTCACGTTAAACCCGAAAACTGTACCTAAGAAAAGGAAGGCATCTGGTTTGTTTGAAAACCAAATAAAAATTCTGACCACCGCCGTACGAAGAAAAAAAAAAGAAGAATACGGGAAGGAGGTTCGGACTTCAGCCCAAATTCTGCCGGTCAAAGCGAACAGTAAAAGAGGAAAAAACGCCTTTTTTTTTTAAACTCGTACGGATAATCAAAAACACGGCAGGACGGCGAAAGTGAACGCTACAAGCCATCTACCAATTCCTTAACCCCCCCCCCCCCTTTTTCCACACATACACACACACACGCACACACTAGTTCGTCCTTTCCTTTCCTCCGCAGCTGACACGTAAAACCAGTAGAGAGAAAGAAAAAAAAAACAGAAAGAAAAGGGAATTGAATGATAAATAAATATTAAACACACACGACCAAAGAGCCGACAGCTGCTCGCTTGTTGGGGGCTCTCCCCTCGCTGTTGCCAACGTCGATTCGGAACGGGGAGGCCCAACTGGCCATTGTTGAGGACCTGGAGGGTTCCCTTGCCACCGCTCCGCCGCTCCTTTTGTCAGTTCCCCGTGGCCCGGGGAGAGACTAGACCACAGGACGGCGTGATCACGCAACAGAGTTCACGCTCACCGAAATTTCTTCGCGCGCTTCGAGGTCATCCCATCTTGTCACGGTGAGAAACGGAGGGAGATGAGGAGATGAGATCACGCGGGGAAGTGGGAGCGCCGAGCTCTGATTGGCAATATTAGTGGGTAGACGCTAAGGGTAGCTGCTTTTGTCTCTTCTTGTTGTTCGAAAACACTAATGATTACCTGGTTCTTTTAAGGCGAACAACCGCAGCTTCCCGTTAGATTTGCTGTCTCGTGCGACCTGCCACCGCAGATTTATTTTTTAATTCCAATTATGATTGTCGTATTTTTTTTTAGTTATTATGTACGTTAGGGGAGAGAAGGATGTAACCCTCTTTAGACCCCCATCAGGCAACATTGGTAGTCGCCATGTCTTGGTTGTCGCTTCCGGCGCCTACTTGCGATTTGATTCGGGCCCGAAGGCGAACGCCTGGCGACGAAATGACTGGGACGGACGTCGAGCCACGACCTGATGTGGCCAGTACATGCTCAAAGAGGGAATTCGCAATAGTGCGGGGACGAATAATTGGCGTAACAACTATTAGGCAGAGCGCATGTGTTGTAAACGGTCTAGTGATTTCAGTTAACATACTACTCCTAATCAAAGAGGTGCACGATTATTCCACTTGATTTACTGAAGAGACAGCAATATCATCCTTACTCGTCCAATTAATGAACCATGTTACAGAGTCACTTTGATTCGTCCCAGTATTTTTAGCGGGCACTTCACGCAGTGCAATATTAAGCTTTTCACCAAACGTTTTAGTTACTACGTTTAGTTGCGTGCTCTGAGCTTTAATATTTATGTTAAAAGGGAGTAGCTGAAAGGTATCAAAATTTGTTTTGCCGGAGTCGATGAGAAAGAGCGGTTCAGATGAGCCCCAAGAATAAATACATCTTATTTTTGCGCTTTTACTGGTAACTAAAATTAATAGTCTGACCAGGTCGAGAATTATAATGTGTAATGAAAGACGCGTAAGTGATGTAATCGATGAAATATTTGCAAAAGTATAGTATATGGTTTGTATCCCTACACCTGCTGTGTTTCTTCGAAAATCAAGCCATTTGGATTTGGTTACGTGACGCTGAACCGAAAAAAAGTGTGGAATGCATTGTATGGCTTGGAACACTTTATTTCTAATAGGTGCCGGATTTTCTCCACCGGTATACGGGAAACTAAATACAAATTGGCGGTTCCTTTGATTACGTTTGCCCAAATCTACATTTGGTTTATTTTATTTATTTATTTATTTATTTACACACCTCTAAAGGCTCCAAAAAACATTACATAGAGGGGGGTGTCATAAAAATGTTTACATAATCATACAAGATTTCACAAGGAAAAATAAAAAAAATATAGAAAACATCGTGTCAAGCGAAACAGAACCTTGAAGGGAAGATATTGCATAACAAAAAGCCACACACACACTCACATCATTGGAGGCAGTCGACGGGCTAGGAACAACAATAAAGCAATAGACTGCCAGCGAGCGAGTAAACACACAGGGCAAGATATAATTCATTCACCCTAAAGATTCACGCAATAACAACATAAATGTATCATGATCAGTGACCGTCGCAATTTCGCTTGCCAACTCATTCCATTCGGTCGCCGCTTGTACGAACGGGGAACACTTGAACAAATTAGTTCTTGCAAATGGAATATTAACTTTGTGACAATGATCATGACGAGGAGAAATGCAAGCCGGTGGGAGAATGTTGTTTTGATGGAAATCTGAGGAACTATGATAGAGTTTATGAAAATGGGATAACCTTGCGAGGTATCTTCGCTGCCGGGTAGAGAGTTAATAAACCAAGTGAACACTTAAGTTGAGTGACGCTTAGAGGTGAATACGTTTTTAGTATAAACTTGGTGGCAATGTTTTGCAGTGATTCTGAATATTAATTAAATATTTTTGATGCGGGTTCCAAAATATAGCTGCATATTCTAACCTTGGCCTGATGAGGGTAGAGTATGCAAGTAGTTTTGTTTTGCTGTTGGCATATATAGACGCCTTCTTAAGAAACCAAGTGACTGGTTCGCCTTCCTAAGCATATATTCTAAATGAGTGTTGCAGAGAGGTTGGAAGTTAAATGGACTCTTAAATATTTATATGTGGGTACTTCATCTAATTTTGAATCTATAACTTTTTATTCGTATTGTAAAGATGGGCAACGATTGGTAAATGTCATTGGTTTTGTTTTATCTATATTTATCTGCATATGCCACGTGTCACACCATAAAAAATATGATATCCAAATAACTTTGAAGCGTTAGGCAGTCGCTTTGACGAGCTATTAGACGGTATACCACAAGGTCGTCTACAAATAGGCGAATCTTTGATGAAATGTTGTTGGGGAGGTCATCTATATAAATTAAAAACAAAAGTTGTCCAATAACGGATCCCTGAGGGACACCAGATTTGACATGTATAGGTTGTGAGGTGATGTCATTTGCAATTACTGATTGATTTCTATCGTGCAAAAACTCACGAATCCAAGTAATTACCTTACCATTATTTTGAGATAGTGTAGTTCCTTTCTTAGACGACTGTGTGGTACACGATCAAAGGCCTTTGAAAAGTCTATGAAAATAGCGTCGACTTGTGAGGTTGAGTGAATACAGGTATGTGAATCCGTTACCAGTTCAAACAGTTGGGTTTCGCACGAAACGTCGCACACCGCACGGAACGAATTGTCCGTTAACATGTGCTTGAACTGCAGGCTGCCCACTGAATAAAGCCCGGGTCACACTGCTCACCTGCAAACACGAGTTACCGCAATATCCGTGGTTCGAATGCCGCATGCCAAGTTTTCTCCTTGAACTCATAGGCATGCGGCATTCGAAGCACGGATTTCGCTGTGACTCGCGTTCGAATTTGTTTGCAGACTGTCTTTTGTATGACGTATAAGCAGTTAAAGGGTCCATGAAGCGGTTTTTCAAATTCTTCCTCCTTTGCTGTAATCCTTACCTCAAAAGCGAAATGAGAAATCACGTGGTCCTGACATGCTTGTGGTGCGCAAGCTTACACCATGATATTTAAGCACACTATGGAACTTTCCATTCGCAAGTGATGATAAGTGCTGTTACGGAACTCAATGGCCACCAATGCGAACCCAAATGTTCGACGACGGGTTCATTGTTGACCAGCGCATACGTCCGAGTGACGCAGTGCTCGTGTCCAATGCGTGAGCTGGGGCCGGCTGAGGTGCTTTGGGGCTTTGGGTACCGCGGATGTATCGCAGTTAAAAGGCGGAAAACACCCGAAGGAAAGGAGGTACGAAACAACGCGCTATATCTTATTTTTTTAGCGAAACGCAGGTTTTGGATTTTCTTTATAACTTTCTTTTGGCTCACTAAGGGATATGCGATTAATAAAATTCCAATCTACGATAATTTATCCCATTCCGAAATTCCTTTTATGTTCCCTTTAACGGCAACTGGCACTGTTAGTCCTAGCAATCATGTCTTTTTTTTTCTTTTTTTTACAGCCACGTTTTGTTTTTGTTTTTTTATTTTCACCTCGTGCTGCGCCCGCCGTTGTCAGACTTACGCAGCTTTGGTGGTGCACAAAATACACAAGCAAGAACCTTCATAGCACGTGTAGTCTGCTTTCCTGCCGCCGAGCGCACACCTAAGAAGGTTCCCGATCCCGCATTCAACAGCTATCAAAGTGTGTGCACGCACTATCGAGGCTACATTCCAGACTCGGACTCGAAATCGCTAAAAAATGGTCTCGCAAATGTCTTGTATTTAAAACGGGAGTATCGTTAGGGCACTTCCATAGTATACCACTACGTCAATTATGAACATGTTGCATCCTTTGGGACCTCAAAATGATTAGCGACTATATGGTCCCTGAAAGAATGAAAGCGGCAGGGCGGGTCTCTTTCGAAAACGTCCGGTCTCCGGAAAGCACTCCATGTCTTCCACCGTGCTTTGTGCGCACGCTCGAGGCGCACGAGGCGTTGAAGCGTTGTCGAAGGTGTAGGAAGCTCGCACGGGAGGCGGGTCGACTGAAGCCTTTCCCTACCGTTTTCACCTTGTCAGTAACTATAGTGTGTGTTCGACTAAGGGACGTACAAGACGTCTAACTCTACAAAGATCAAACACCAGATAATCAACTAAACCGATAATTCACTTCAAATCTTCGTAACTTGAAATTACCTGTGTAGTAACCGAGCTTCGACAGTAGAAGACAGTGCAGCCGTTACGGTATTTTTCATATAGAAGCAGTGCCTTTCCGCTTGTTCTCACAGGGGTATCTAGAGGGTTGAAAGCAGCGTGTTTCTTTTAATCTAGTATGGCAGGCACGTAGCCAGGAGTTTGATTGGGGGGGGGGGGGGGCGCCCATGACAATAAGCAGTTTGAGAGGGAGGGGGGAGAGGAGGTCCCAGCAAAATGGACGATTTCGGGGAAAGCCCGGACCCCAAAGGCCCTCCCCCCCCCGCTCCCCCCCCCCCCCCCCCCCGCCTTTCCTGGCTACGGGCGTGTAGTATGGTGTCAATTAGGCGTGATAATCGAACGCCAATGTAGCGTTACTGTTCAGTCAATACCATCCCCGTAATATATTTGAGACATGATGTGTTGCAATTAATAATTTTATGTATTAGGATAACGACTTTTACAACCATTCGTTCCAACGTTGAATACATGATAAATCAGTTTTCCTTCTTTTTCTTCAAACTGCAATATTTTTGCGAATGTTTGAAAGCTGGGTTCAAAATATGTGCGGAAGAATAATCCACACTCGGTCGCTTTTATTGAGGTATGAAGTCGTGTATCAAAGCAACGTGTTAATGGAGAAAGAAGTGAAACACAAACGAATCTTATATTAAAACGAAACAAATGACAAGCGCCGACTAGTTGTGTTAATAATATTTTGTTTCGTAGGCGGATATTATTAATAAAAAAAAAAACATTCCGGAAATTTAAACTGCAACTCTAAAAAAAAGTAAAAATCCTATTGTTTTACTTATAGAGCGCGTTTCTTATAATTCAAGAAATGAAAAAGAAAATGAGTAAGGAGACAGTTGGCTGGCAGTTTCTTGTCACGAGATTATTGCGAACCGTGCCAGCCGTCACCCACAGATGCCACGCTTGACGTGGCAGCTTCTGTTTCAGGCAGGGCAGCTTCTACTTTAGGTATTACACCAGTTGAATTCTGAGTCGTAACAGTGACGAACAATTGAATATGTGCCCCAGAATAAAAGCACACAAAACATACAAAAAATAGAAGAAATAGTGGTTTCACAATGGATTCCAGCCGGAGTTCCTTCCTATTACCATTCAAGAAGGAAAAGGAAAATATTTAAACGCGCACAAAAATTACAAAAACTGTCCCTAAAATAAAATAAGGATATTCGGTCGTACGGTCTCTTGTCATGGTATCAGCACAAAAAAAGAAATGGCAACAAAATGAACCTCGGTGACGAATTCGGGCATACATCGAGTATATATTATACACACTAAGGCAGCATCACTATCTGAAAAAGTAAGAGAAGTTTTCTTCCTTTATGCTGATCTGTCTCTCACAGTGCCATCCTTTCATGTTGAACGTGAATTTTGCGCTGCGTGCTGGAAGTTTTTTTTTTATTTTTTTATGTGTTAAACTTACGATTGTTTTTAGAAACAGACACCAAAGCTGATCGATCAATCTTCTGATTAGATTCCAACACTTATGCGAAAAAAATAAGAAAGAGAACAATAATCGCAGCAAACTACTCGAGCTTTTAATCCGCAGAATCTGCTCCTTGCTGGCAGAGTCACGGCTCCATAGAGGCAGGCCAAACAAAGGAGGCCGGGACAGAAAGTCGATATAAAGGAAGGCGTTGGCGGCATTAGGTGACAGATAGGTGTGGAGAAAATTGCTGGTACTTTGGGAGAAGGGGCTTTATCTTTTTGCCAGAAACACGAGGAAACCTGAAGGAGACTGAAAATATTTATAAGTCCCGAAAGTCGAGAAGGTGTTTTGTTTTTCCTTGCTACCAAGGGTACGAATTAACCCGGAAATTATGAAATATATGATCACGATCATATTTAGAACGTGAACTAGTTAAAGGAATGCCTCCCAAAACAGAAAATGAGACTTCGAGCGAAATATTTTTGTTTTCTTAATTTTGAACAAAAAATAATTTCGTCGGGGGTTCTACTGTGAAAGCAGATCTTTACTGCAGGTTTGGTAGTTCGTGCCTGTTTTTATTTATTCTTGGATTGTCCGGTGTGGAACCTGGTGTTTCTCCCGGCCGTGGAGTGTGGCATGTTTGATATTGGCCCCTATTCTCACTTTTATACCATAATAGACCCTTTTAGCAATGCCGCGCCATCTAGTAGCGCCGATTCCAAACTATGCGCACTCGCTGAGAGTGGTCCCTTGCGCTGCTCCGGCGGGGCCGCGGCCGCCATTATAAGGTATACGGTCGCAGAGGCCAGTACTCTGTCGTGCCCGCATAGCGCCTTTACAGTTGCGTTTGTATTGTTGTGCGGCAGTGTGCAAGCAGGAAGGCGCGAAGGATAACCTCCCAAACAAGACGAGGTTTACAGTTTTGCTGCAAAAATACAGCTGTCAACAAAACAATGCATCAGTATAAACCACAATAGACCATTTGCTATATTACCCAAGCATCAAGGAGAATGCAGGGATTGGTGTTCCACGCGCCACACGCGCACGCCTTTTCCGTATAAAAGATTCGAAGTAAATAACCAAAATAAAGCGTTGACGAACGCGCGTGCAAGATACAATTTGTTTTAGGTTTTTGCTTTAGAAAACTTACTACTGCTGAGGCCAGCACGTGTGGCGCGTATTTGTTAAGCGCGTGCTCCCTACGCTCAAAATGAATAAAGTCGGGATATACGCGCGTGCAGGAGAATTCATTGTGACAGCTCGCGCAGTAAAAAGAACTATCGTACGAGCACACGCAGATAGCTCTCCCCAAGGATAGTTTATTCGGGCGTGGCGTAAGAGCTCTTCTGAAATTCGAATACTGTCTTCTTCCAGGTGTCCCATTGTTTTCCTTCCCGAGTGATCAGTTTTTCGAAGCAACCGAGAAATAGTTATAAAACGTCAAGGGGTAAAACATAATAAAACGAAATATACGAGGCTTTAGCTGAAGCAGTTCAGTCAGGCTGGCTACCTTTCGAACGTTGCTCGTAGTCGCCGCTTCTTGAGGCAACAAGTTGTTACACGTGCACTGTAAACGACTTACTTTTCGTGAGGACCTACTTTTCCCGAATTTCGGGACTGAAGAAATATCGAGAAAAATAAATCACGCAAATAAATTACCCTATGGTAAGGGATACTAAGCGTACCCCTCCAAATCGCGAAATATTGTGCCCGCCAGATATTACCGAAATTCAAACTTCGTAAAATTTGCGAAATATCGAGGCATCGAAAATAAACTTAACAGTATTTGTTTTCAACAATGTCGAAAGGCTTAAGAGAAGAGAAAGTCGTGTCGAGGACCGCCACGGCCGCCGAAGCTGAAGACGCGATAAAGAACGCGATCGTGCAAACGTCGGCAGCGATGGCGTGACAGGGAACTCGATCATCGATATAAACCGCATCGCGAACGAAGACGCGAAAAGCGACTCCCTCGCCGATGTGGACAGCGTCGGCGACAAAAATGCGAAAACCTATACTCAATCGCCTATGTAAGAACGAAGCCGCAAAAAAGAAAGTCGCCATTTCGTGCAAAAGTGCCTCCATGTAACTTTCAGTCACAAACTTGAACTGCGCCTTCGGTTTTGGTCACTCGTCTTGTGGACGACGTAGTTGTCATTTACTTTATCCGTATAGTGTACCAATTCGGAATGTCAACCAAGCTCCTGGTCCACAATAGCGAATCGGGACCAGCGGAGGTGGTGCTCGCGATCGCGGGCGCATACCGCATAATGGCAGCGCCTTGCTCGATCATAGTGGCCAGCCGCAGTTTCGAGTGCCGTAAAGGCAGCGGCTCATTGTTGCCAAGAGCAATTTCGGAAAGGGTCTATTGGTCTTTCATTTAAGGCATATCGGGGATAGGATTGCTAAGCTGAGCGTACTTAAGTTCAATATTTGGTTTTGAATGACAAATTCTGGCCGGCTCCACCGTGCGTGCAATTTATTCAAGATTAATTTTTAATCTTAGTATCAAGATTCGCTCTTTTTATGGATGAAAATGCTGTTTATAAACAAAAATATCCAGACTTTGCCACATGCTAGACTCGCGCCTCCTTTGATTGTACACTATACGTATATAAAAAAACGGCCACCGCCAGTCTGTAGCAAAGTGTTACTGTTAGATGTATCTTAACAAAGTGCAACATAAAAATTTATTAAAAAAACAAACCCTGATGATTTGGTTTTGTTCGAACAAACCTACCAGATAGCGTATATATATATATATATATATATATATATATATATATATATATATATATATATATATATATATATCTATATAGAGAGAGAGAGAGAGAGAGAGAGAGAGAGAGAGAGAGAGAGAGAATAAAACGAAGCGCAGGATGACGAAAATTATAAACGAAAGAAAACGCACCTGAGACGGTTGTTGGAGTTTTTAAAACATAGTATTGGTAAAGTTGGTCGACGTTTCGGCCTGAGCCAGACCTTTTTCGAGACTGGTCTGGCTCAGGCCGAAACGTCGACCAACTTTACCAATTACTATGTTTTAAAAACTCCAACAACCGTCTCAGGTGCGTTTTCTTCCGTTTATATATATATATAAATATATTGAAAGTGGAATTCATTTTCTAGTTCTGTTTTAGGCTCGTAGCCTTGCGAAAGCGATTGCCTAATTTCAAATAGTAAATGTCTAGGACTAACATCATCTTTGACTCTTGTACCTTGAATGCGCGTACTTACAAATATTGTAAAACCGATCAGGCAAGGACTAAAGTTGCAATATCTGGTTTCAACGCCTAAACTCCTCCTACAAAATGATTATCGTGGAGTCTTTGCCAAAAGGCGAAAAACGTGATTTGAAAGACACTTTGAATATCAACATGTACGAGACAATAACGTGGTGCTCCCGACTGTTCAACCAATTCTCGGAAAAAAGTCCCCACATGAGATTCTTCCCGACGTAATTTTGTTCTGCCGACCCCCTCAAGAAACGGCAGTGCAGTTAACGAGGAAAGAAGACTGGCGAAGAGCGAAAACGAATGGCGGAACAATTAGGTGGTCTTCCCGCTTAGACCCGTCTAATTGCCGCGGAAGAAAAGCCACTTCTCCCACTTGAATCGCAGCAAATTAAGACAGAGCCAGTCCCTGACTTTGACAAGACTGGTCACGTAGGCTATTTCTTTCTTCTCGGGGACCACTCAACGAGTTAACAACATGCCCAACAACGTGGACGGGGGAGTGTCGGAGAATTGCCTAGTTCCTCCAGATGGATCCATTTTGAACTAACTGCCGTTATCCATCTTTGTTTATTTAAAAAAGGAAGTACAGTGTTCTCAGTTAGATGAACGTTACTTCAAAAGAAGAAGGTGCCGTGGTGGCCCTACGTTTTTTTAAAGCCGCTGTTTTTGCTGGCTTCGTGTCTGGCATCGGGTATGTATTTTTATTGTTTGATGTCAGTTTTATGTTGTGTTCTTTGACTGCATTTGAAGTAAACGTCTAGGTTTCGTAATGTAAACAAAAGTATATATTTTTTGTACCGACAAAACTCCACTATTAGTTTTGATTATTAAATGTCGTCATCTATGGCTAGCATAAACAATGGTAGTCTGAAAAATATTCGTCGTAATACTTCTCAAGTCAAAGTTTTCATATCTCAGGCACACAGAGCGGTTTTAACGCGCTCAGTGCTGTGATTAATATTTTCGGCCACGATCGCGCTTTAAACAATGCGCTGTCAATCTAGTTTTACTAACGTCTAGGTTTCAATTCTTTTCGTGTTTATGTGTGCGTGCACAACGGCTATTTTTGGAGACAGGGTAAAAAGTAATAATCTATTTTCTAAAATGCACCTCACGCCCGCGGTACACAAATGATTTCTTTATTCTTAACCTTGAAATATGCTAGGTACAATACTGCTACTAATACAACTCCTACAATAACAACAACAACGGCTACTACTACTACTACTGATACTACAACTACTACTACTAGTACTACTAATACTTCTACTAATATTTATTATTTTATATTATTGTAATAACACTATACTGGTTCTTTATATCGCAAATCTTACGCAATTAAATATGCCATCTCCTAAGAAAACCATAAAAATTGACGCAAAACGGAGTGCGCAGAGACGTTAACGCTACGAATACGCAAAAAAAGAGTCTGATTAACGATTGAAACAAGCCCCCTTTGGGCAATAATTAGTGCGACTTGAGGTTACTCTGGGAAGGTTTCATCTATAGTCGCCATGCGCCAGTCCCATGGTATGCATTGACGACAATACGAGTGCGGATCTATGTTCCAGCGTACGACAGGGTGGACGCACCGGAGAATCAGTGGATATACGACGCGTGCGAGGAAAACAAGAAAGCGAATGTAGTAGACCTGCATGAGATGCGAAAACTCGAAGGCCTCGCGGACCACACCTGTCTAGAACGGGCCAACCAGGTCGCAGGCAACCGAGAGGGTCAAAGGGCTGTCTCGTTTAGCACTTCTGTTTCCGAAGGCTCGTAAATGATTCGGAGGCCACAGTTTGACTGGTCTGGTTGTAAAGCTTGAGTCATATAGGGCTAGACCTGACGGAGCGAAGATGCTGCTAAAAAGCGACGAATTTGGCTCGGCAACGTACAATCTGCGCGTGACGTTAAAAAAAAATGCATTGTTTTAAAACCGAACAAGTCGCCGGTTGAAGTTAGAGTGTTGTTGTCCGCTTATTCGCTTTATAAAATAGAACCTTTATACGCCTTGCATATACCAACATCCACTACAAAAAAAAGCCCGTGCGTCTACTTTGTCGCACAACACTGGGAGAGCAAATCCCCGCAACTTACAGAGGCAGCTCAGCGAATGACTATGCCGAAACATATGTTTAGCAGGGGTGTGCGAATAGTGATTTTTGAAACCGAATCGAATACGAATCGAATAATTGTGGCACCGAATCGAATACGAATACGAATCGAATAATTTTCGAATAGTTTCCGAATAGTAAGTAGACAGCTACTAAAGAAGAGCAAAGAGATTATAAAATTATTTTTATTGTTCCAAAATGTTTCTTAAAATTATTGTAAAAACGAGACTCGACGATAATGACTGGAGTTCAACGATATATAATTAAATACAGACAAAAGCTACTAAACTATTAAAATACTAAACAAAATATCACGGTTCACGCGGATGCTGACCATAAAACCACGATTCGCTTGAGCCCGGTACATCCTGAAGCATTGTACTTAGTAGGAACTCTACGTTCTCTTTTTATTCCTTGTTGCAGCAGATGTACTTGATTCGAGGATCAAGGCAGGAGGCAAGGGCGTGATGTGCCTGTGTGCCTACGCGCAGGAACCTTGTTTTCACTGATTTGAGAAGATTCTGGGAAAACGCGTTGTTTTGTTGCACTCGCGACCATCAAAAAGCAACATCTTCATACACTCGGAAAGTGGAACAACCATGGAAAGTGTTGGGAAAGACTCGACACAAGCAGCTGTTGTGGCTTCTTCAATTGGTTGCTTGGGAGTGGCCGAAAAACTTCCACACTCTACTGCACTTGTTCTTCGAACAACTTCCCGATTCTACCATTTCTACTTCGCTCATACACAGTGGCGGTACCGTTGCAACCAGTTCTGAAACGTCTCCACGACACGCTTTCCAAAAGCGTGCACGAGAAGTATCGTGCGAAAGCGGTCCCTAAAGGCTGAACCGCATGTAAGCGATTTAGCGAGCGACGAGACGAGCGACAGCGACGAGAGTCAGCTGCGAGCGACGGAGATTTCTCACTGTCGCTCGTCGCGTCCCTCGGTATTTGCTTTTCTAGAAAACGTCCTCATCGCCTTGGTCGCTTGCTCACGCCACTTTCATGCGGCTTGTCGCATCGCGCGACAGACCGAGCAACAGCAAAGCGGGTTGACATCATCTGTCTCGTCTCTCGGCAAATCGCTTACTTGCGGGTTATACTTAATACAGCGGTTCCTAAAAGAGGCAACAGCAACGTATGTATACAGAGAAACTGTAGCTGCCGATGATGATAGTCATTGTCTAGGAGAAGAGGATATTTATTGCCATCTTGCGGGCACCTATGGCAGGCGTGCCGGCGCGTTGTGGGACGCCTGTGAAGGGAATCTCGCGACGCAACACCGTAACGACTATTCGGAAATTATTCGAAAAATATTCGAAACTCTTGAAAACTTTTATTCGATTCGATTAACGAATCAAATAGGGTAATATTCGATTCGTTATTCGAAAATGGCGAATATTCGCACACCCCTAATGTTTAGACCAAAAAACGCAGTCGGAGTTGTGACATTAAGCAATGCAAGCGTGACGTTTTGCATTGCTTAATGTCACAACTTAGGGTGTGCATTTTGGTCTAAACATATGTTTCGCCATCGTCATTCGCTCACCTACCTCCGTGAGTTGCGGTGATTGGCTCTCCGAGTGTTGTGCGCGAAAGTAGACGCACGGGATTTTTTTAGAGTGTTGACTTGGATCATTCGTTTTCCTTTTATTATTTTATTCATGAAGAATCGTTTTTCTTCTTTAGATTTGGAACCAATATTTAGACGAGTGAACAAGCAACAGCTGCTTGCTCGCACGCACTTTGAACCTGCTGTGGCAATAAAAGACGATCGAGTTGAAGCGACGCTTAAGTCTTCACCCACATTGTAAATCAAAGTACACGCGCGCGTGTACTTTGGTTTACAATAGTTAACCTCATGCTATCCGCGAGGTTAAAGATGGGCCAATTCGTTTTGTCCGAATAAGCGGGACACCATCTGGTTCCCACTTGCGCAACCAACATAGAACTTCCTCAGCTGGCCGAACATTATCAGTTTGTTTACAACCCGGTCAGCAAGCTTCCATATACTACCGCTTGTTCACAAACGTGCTCTGATGTGGAAAGCTGGCGTCGCTCGAGAGTAAAGAGAAGGTTTTGCAAGGTGAATTCTACAAGTGCATAACCGCGGGCAGTGTTTGTTGCTTGTCTCACGCATAAAACGCAAGCAAGAAGGGCCTTTAAGTTCTCAAGACGGCGCCAATTCTGCACAAGACTATCCGCCATGTCAGCTGGATTTGACCCCAGCGCCGTGTAGTGCTGACATTGCAAGGCCACGCAGAGTGCCGGCGGCGTGTAAGGAACGCAGCGGAAGCAGCTTTCCTATGCGCTCGATGGACGCCAACGTAAGTAGTCGGTTAGTGCAAAGGGTATGAGGAGCGCAAGTTCTCCTGCTTCTTTTGCAGGGGTTGTGGTGACGTCATAACGCCGAGCTCTGATTGGCTCGTTTTGATGTCTACCCACTATCCTTCAATCAGAGTTAATCAGAGCTCGGCGTTCTCACCTCACCACAAACCCGGCAAACAAAACAACAAAAAACAGACGAACTTGCCGCTCCACGTAGGCTGCAATCACACTCACGAAGCCACACCAAAGTTTTAGCAACGAAAATAGCAACACGCTTACTCGGTCAAACCTCGCTGAGCAATCATACACGTTTCGCGTGGCATGCTGATATTCACGAAGACTAATTTATGTCAAGGTATAATGCGTCCAGTTTAATAAGTGTTCTCTCAAGGAGACTCGTCAAGGCACTCGAGAGCAGATAAAGAGTCATCCCCGTCTTTAACGTGCTGTAGACCACCAAAGAGTGGTCTACTTTTAAGCATGCAAGATGTGCTTCCTTCTTTTTGCTTCACGGATGGTCAGCACATAACATCGTTAGCAAGGTGTTTGAGGCTGTATTCCCATTGATGCATTGATTTCAACCGAATTGAAACATCGTGGAAAGCAGACGATGCAAGCGTTTTTCCTAGAGTCATGTGTTACCAGAGTCTGTTACGAAAAAGAATTGGCGCCACCAGTACGAGCGAACCATTTTTACAGCCGAGCTGTTAAGGGTTATTTCCCCAATATCCTGTCTGCCAGCAAACAAATGTCGACACAACACTCTGGACAGCTAAGGCCATCTATGAGCGACGGCGGCAACCAGACAAGCGGCTTTCCGGTTGTCTGGTTGCCGCCGTCGCTCATAGATGGCGGCAACCTTCCCAGCCTTTCCACTCTGGCTTGCAGACTTGCGGTCGGCTGTTACTTCATTCCCACCACAGTACAGCTTCGCTGGCCTTCCTTCTTCAATAGAGTGGAAAGGCTGAAAGATTTTTTTAACTTCATGAAAATTAAAGCAAAGCCTGGCAGCGTCTTTAAAAAGAAAAGAAATTAAGCACTCTGTTAATCCACAGTGCAGTGCTAGCGATAACTGCTAAACTTGACGGCGAAGTCGTTGGGCATCGGCGTCGCGCTCGCGCACCATGGGGTGCGTGAACAAAAGCTTTCGAAACAAAATTGACATTTCTTTTGTTCCCAACGATTTTGTTTTGTTTCAATTTGTTTCGAACGCTTTAGTTTCAATTTTGTTTCAGAGTGCGTGAAAGCGCATCTCCCGGCACGAGCTCTTTGCATTGACAGTGCTACAACAGCATTTTGCTAGGGTGCCTCAATGTCCTTCTGTTTAGGGTGATGCCACCCTTTGTAGTACCCGATGCCGACAGCACGCGCTCACGGGGAAAATACAAAGAAATCAACGAAAACAAAATGTCGCCATAGTACAGTCAACGCCACAAACGCGTGCAGGGCCACGCTCTTTCACGCGCTTCTGAACAAAAAATAAAAAATAAACGTGTGGTACAAAATGGCGAGATGCCACCACCCTAAGCAAAGCGCACATGAAGGCACCCTACATTTTGCTATCGGCTATTTCTCTTCCAGAGAGCGCGTGCAGTGAGCACTATACTCCGTTTCACCTTATGCTGTACCGCAGAGAAGGCTGGAAGCGCGAGCTCATAGCGTTGACAGCTGCTCTTAACGCACGTGAGCTTGTGCCGCCGAGATGTGCCCTAGAGCAAGGCGCTCGCGCTTGTAGCCTTGCCTGCGGTACATCATAAGGTGAAACAAAGTATAGATACGCCAAGACATCTAAGTGTAACCGCTCATTCACACTGGGAGCGGATCCGCGTTCGCAAAGCGGTTGCGAACGCGGTTGTATAAAAATCCAGTGCAATTGCACGCGCGCTCGATGACATCAAGTGCCCGTGCAATTTTACTGGATCTTTATAGACCTTTCTAATGTTTACAAAATCACAGTCCAGCGTGCGATCTTCACAGTCCAGCACGTGCGTGTTCGTCGCTTCGGAAAGCGAGCAAAGAACGCGCCATACGCACGAACACTCAAAATGGCACCGGCCACACGCTCTTTTTTAGAATGGTCTATACAACCGCGTTCGCAACCACTTTGCGAGCGCGGATCCACTTCCAGTGTGAATGAGCGGTAAGAGCGGGTTATTAACGCTGTGGCTTAGCGCAAGCTCGGTTCGAAAAGAGACGCCGTTCGAAACCGCCACGTCGAACATGGTCTCTGCTGGAAACTGCGCATCGGCCACCGGCCGAGTATTCCACTTATCTTCTGGGAGCAGTACTTCTGACACGTCCACGTTTTCCAACCAGCAGCTTGATATTGAATTCCGTATTTTTTCACGCCGGCTTGAGCACTAGGCCTCACACGGCCTCGGACGTTTGAGACGCCATCGAAGAGGTTATTGATCTCCGCGATGTGAAGGCAACAAGGCAGTTCGAAATGAGTCACGTTTGGATGGTAACGTGCATGGACGCGCTCGCAAACACGAAGCTGCGTCAGCGAGGAAGGCTCCTCGTGAATGGCAACACGTGCCTCGTAATTGACTCAGAAACCCGTGACATCAAATTGAAAATTCTGTGGTTGACGGATCACATGGAAAAGCGACGCATTGCTGAGGCCCTGGAAGTCTTCGGAACGGTGCGAAACATCAGCCGCGAGAAATGGCGATGTCCTAGAATGGAGCATATAGAAAGTATGAACCGAGAAGTGAATATCACAGTTCACGAAGGTGCAGCGATAAAAAAAAAGCCACATCTTCTGAAGATGTTCGCGTGTCAGTGTCTCGTCCTCGTACCTGGACCACCACCACTACGCCTCCGATGTGACAAAGTTGGGCATGTCCGCCGCCAGCGCAGAGCACCAAGATGGTTTAAATGTGGACGGTATTGACACACAACCGACAGTTGCATACAACATATGCAACTAAGCTACTCGGACCAAAGACTAAAAACAATGACAACCGGTCTGAGCTGCTGATGGATGTCACACAAGTTGTCGACGCCTTTGAGCACTCCCCACCGGTTACGCGGTTTGCCTAGTATGAAGAACGAGAATCTGCTAAAGAAACAGCCATCCAGTCACAGACGTCTGCCCCTAAGAAAGAAGACGATCCAGGTGGCCTTCCTAAACAAAGTCCTCCCCCTGACGACAATGACAAGCAATCGACGTCGTCAACGTCAACAATCGTCGTCGAAGAAGTTGGAGGACAACAAGAAACAGAGTGTCAGGCTATCTAGACGCGCGTGGCCACGGCAACCCCTTCCGCCGTCGAGGGATCGCAACCAGCAAGTACAGCAGATGCCGTTGCCAAGGTCCGCCCAAAATGCCATGTTTCTGCTGACAAGGGACATTTGACATGACTAAAGAAAGAGACGAAAAAGGCGGGAGCCCGGCATTAGCCGTGCCCAAACCACTCGGAACCCTCAAAGTGACCGAGGAAAACCAATGTGGAGACGTTAGTGTGCCCTAAACCTTTTAAATTCTTTCCGTTCTTTCCTTACATTGTATCACCCTAAATGTAAGAGGATTAAGGTCTTGAAGGAAGCGATATCAGCTGCTGTGTCTTTTTAACAAGGAAAAAGCTGATATCGCGGCAGTTCGAGAGACAGAGTTTTCATCAGACGCATTGCCGAGACTTTAGGGCCTTTTTAAAATAAGCATGAAATTTGTGTTAGACAAACAAGCATGTGGCCTCTCCACCAAATGTTTTTTTTTTTTTTTCTTATGCAGCTTGATATATCATCAGTTTCTTTTGACACTGACCTCGACGGGAGTTTCATTTCTTGTGACCTTAGTTTTAGGAATTCGAATCGGCCGTTAATTTGTTTATATGCACCGAATACTCCATATTCAAGATGTTCGTTCTTTGAGCTACTACCCCCGCTATTTGATACAGACCGAGCTTTAGTGGTAATGGGAGATTTTACCTGCGTGTGTAGTGCAGAGGACCGAACGACGATGCCAACTTATTGCAACCCCAGTGGAGCAGTCCTTCAAACCTTTCTTCAAGACAATGACCTTGTTGGTTTGGCCTGTATGAAAGACAAATACTCACTTTTAGGGCGCCTCTCATGCACGATTGCACATAATTTACGTATCCGACAATTTATACCTCTTCATGAACAACTACAACGTAAAACCGATTTTTCTTTTGGATCACTGCCTTGTGTCAGCGTGCTACGTTCTGCGGAGACAACGTTTTCCCAGAAAAATTGGAATGAATGAAACTAAATATAGAACTTCTAGATACCACAGCCCATCTACCCAAAACAAATTTTGCGGCTCAAATTTCATTTGTTCCCGCCCGAAAACCGCCGATCGAGTACTGGCCGGTTTGAGTCGCTTTCACTCCCTTCTTCGTGGTCACGTGCAGTTTTTTTTTGTGTTTCGGACGCAACCACCAAAGATAATCAAAGTCGTGGGTCATCGAAGGCACACTCTCATTACTAAAAATATACAAAAAATAAGATACCCAATTTTTGTGGCTTCTAAAAAACTACCAACACGTTGATTGAAAAAAAAGAAAAAAGTAGAACCGCCACGTGGCTTCAGGTAACTTTCTCCTCCTCTATATTTCTTCTTCCTCCCCAGTCCAGTTTCGGTTTCGGTTTTGAGCAGTTGCGTTTTTTAACTTCATTAAACATATACGTAGTCTTCTGACACCATAATAGACCTGGCAAAGCATAAACAATATTTTTAGGGGGTTGTTACAAAAATTATTTCTTAGCCAAAGGAAAACGGTTTTGATAAGCTGGTACGCTTACTATTTTTATTTAACAAAAAACGTCGATTTCATTTTACATTCTTTGGCATTGCGTCCATACGGAACGCGGTTCCTATTCTGCGTATATTTACGGGGTCAGAACTCGAAGAAACAATTTCTATTTTGTAACGTAATGAATATTAAGTAACACGATAAAATTTTTCGATGCTCGCATGCGGAAAATGCCTAGTTTGGACTCATCTGAAGACGTACTGCTGTGAAGGTCATAAACACGAACTCCTCGCAATAAAAACCGCGAGGTTAGTGCGAACGTGCCAAAGTACGAGGCTATTACGAACGTGCCTATAGCCTTGCTGTATAGGGTACTACATATTACGGTGAGATAAATGTAATCATTATAAAACAAAATGTGCAACAAACAGATGACCTAAAAGGGTACTCCGGCTATTTTTTGAGCTACACCAATTAGCTATGCTTTCGGAATCACCGGTTTTTACCTTTTCCGGTGGGCTATTTTGTAACGTGGAATTCTGAATAGTTATTTTAAAATTGGAAAGCGAAAATTACGCCAAAACCAAAATTCAAATATACCCGCGCTTTTCCGTGCCGTGACATCAGTCGAAGGCAGGCTTGCAGGTCGAGTGGGCACTCTAAAAATAGACTATGCCGAGCATTTGTTTTGTGCTGCGCGGGTGCTGGGGCCAGCTTTAAAACCATTCATGTGACACCAGGAAACCGCTCGTGATCAGTTTTGAACAAGTTCTACAGTCCAAAAAGTGAACCTCTGCCTTTCCCAGACGTCACTTTTTCATTCTTGCCGGCAGAGACCTTCAATTTGAAAAACATGTTGAGGAATAAAATTGTAAATTGAATAGCTTGGCGGAAAGAAAACAATTATTTTATCCCAATATTCGGTTCCTATTTCAGCGATGTTTTTATGTGTTTTTAATAAATTTACAAAAAGAAATAAAAAATCGGAGACTATACAAACAATTTAAAAAAATCCGCCGGAGTATTTTTTTATTTATACTTAAATTGTTTGAAAATTAATTTAAACGGCTCGTGTCGGGGCCAATCACCAGCGTAGGACGAAGGCGGAAGACTTCTACATGTGAAGATTCAAAACTCAGGGGGTGGTGGGGATGTCCATCTATCGGCATAAATATGACTCGTTGAAGCATAGCTACGAAGTATGTTCCAGGAAGTAAGTTAAGCAATAAGAGATAGTGAATCACTTGATCTAATTTTGGTACCTTCAATTTCAACTGTAACATGATAAACAAAAATCCCCCCTTCATGATCGAAGCACAAGCTGACAGCCATAGACAAGCACCAAGATCGCGTACTTGTATCAGGCACGTATCCAGGGGGGAGGCCCATCGGGCCCGGGCCCCCCCCCCCCCCCGAAATCTTCCATTTTGCTGGGACCTCCTCTCCCCCCTCCCCCTCATACAGCATTTTGTCATGGGCGGGCACCCCCCCCCCCCCCCCCCCCGAAACAAAATCCTGGCTACGTGCCTGACTTGTATGTATACTTTTGATTATTTTGACATTTGTTTAACACGTGCTTATGTACGAGTAGTCTATAACAAAGCAAACATACGAATAAAACCCAATATATATCCGCAGGAGAGCGTGTAGGATCCCGCCTCATGTAGTCTCACTAATAAACCAAAATAAAAGTTTGCGACTTTTGCGACTTCATTTTTTTTTATATATAAGCAACGTACGGTGTTCATTTGAATCCCCCACGTATGTATACTCCAAGGAACATGTACCGTTACGTAGGGGAATTGTTTGATCGTAAATACCTAGCACTTATCATTCATGATACGCTGTGTAAACTCGATGATAACTAATTTAGGGCCGGTTGCACCAACGCCGCTTAGCGCAAAGCGGAGCTTAACCGGGAACCTAAGCTAAGTTTCGGTTTCGCTCGGTTGCACCAAAATCGCTTATCGCTAAACCTAGCACTAAACTACGCTTATCGTAAGCGCTCAACATTGGGCGCTTTGCTTTTGGTTGTTTCTTAATCCTGGATTTAAAACATGGCGGCTGGTTTGTGGCGGTCGACGCGGTGGACGAAATTGGTTGTACAGTCAGCACGGAATGAAACCCGAACGCCGGAACGCGTGGCCATCGATACAGACTGCTCCACCTGGAGGGCCCCTGAGAACTAATGAAAATGCACCTGGGTGCGAGGGTGCGGGTCCTACTAAGATGTCCTCAGCCCTCGCGCGTTGCGTCTGGGACTTCCGCGTTTCGCCGGTGGCGCGCTGTAAGCGCCGTCACTCGGGGTGCTTTTCTGTCGCCGCACTGTCGCCCGGTCAACACCGGGCGGCCGCTCAACCTGGCTATAGCTCTCTGCGATAGGCCCTGCTCAGACAGGGTGATGCATTTATTCCGCTCCGGAATTGATACGCCTGGCATATCGGTGGTTACCAAAGAGAGCGTCAGCAAGCAATTCCTCGCTTTTTTAAGATTCGACTGATAACCTCGCACAAAAACATGGGCATTGCTCATAAAAACCGAGGCATCCGCGTCGGTCTGTTGTAACTTTTTGTTTTTCATAAAGAGTATGATCGTGCGAATAAAAAAATTTATTTCGCGTTTATGACGTTTTACTATTTCTCAGAAACCGCACGTGGCACGTTGTTCACCGGAGCCCCAGCGTGGTTCCGGTGACACGTCATCAAACACTACGTGTCTTCTGTGCACGAAATGTTTCATCTTTCATTTCGCCCTTGCGATACTCAAAGCGATAATGAATATCAGCGCTGAAGAGATATCGCTGGGAATCCGATACACAAAGCGAGTGAGAGTGCTTTCTGTATCCGATGTGACGGCGCTTACAGCGCGCCACCGGCGAAACGCGGAACTCCCAGACGCGCCGCGCGAGGGTCGAGCTCAGACATGTACACGTTACCCAAAAAAAGTAACTAAATACCGTTACTCGTTACTCGCTCAAAAAGTAACTAAATACGTTACTCGTTACCGATTCTCAAAAGGAACGCGTGAGTTACCTCAAAAGTAACGAGTTACTTTCCACGTTACTTTGACGACCAAATACACAACTGTTTTTGTTTCATGGTTTATTGTTTTCTTTTTAGTAGTCATTGCCCTTCAGCAGCAGCTGCCTGTAGAAGTTTTCATCACTTATGTTTCCCCGCTTAATTGAAAATAGATCTCCGGCGACACTGAAGAGTCGTTCTACCGACGCGCTCGAAGGAACGGCAGTGTTGTGCTTCAGGAAGAGCTGGTGAATCTTCGAGAACTGCGCCTTCATTGAGGACAGCGGGTAATGGGTTATGTGCCTCCCCGTGTTTGCAACCTCCTGGTTTACATTCGGTCCGTACCCGTTTCTAGAAGGTTCAACCAACGAACCTGATTGTGCTCGCTGGGTGAAGGACATTCCCAGCTCTAGAGTTCAGTACAGCAACGTTTATCGCTGGACACATCAGTCGAACCGTTCGACTGACGTGTTCAGCGATATACGTTGCTGTACTGTCATACTGGTTAGTTGTTTTTCGGGTTGCCCATCTGCCTTTGTCACAATAGACGCATACTCAGGTTAGAATAAAAACAAGGCCGTTTAAGCGGTGTTGTACACGTTACTCCTCAAAAGTAACGAGATACCGTTACTCGTTACTTGGCCTTCAAAGTAACTAAATACCGTTACTCGTTCCTTTTCTAAAAAAGTAACTAAATACTTTACTCGTTACCGAAAATAGTAACTAGGTACAAGTAACTCGTTACTTGTAACGCGTTACGTACATGTATGGTCGAGCTCATCTTAGTAGGAACCGCACCCTCGCACCCCGACGCATTTTCATTAGTTCTCAGGGGCCCTCCAGGTGGAGCAGCCTGTATCAACGGCCACGCGTTCCGGCGTTCGGGTTTCATTTCGTGCTGACTGTACAAAGTGTTTTAGGCTACAACAGCGTGAGAGTCTCGACAGAATGACCTTCGATTGTGACAAGGATGCAAAATATTGTCGCGTGAAGTGTTTATCGACCCCTGTTTTCAAGCTGGCTCCCCACTCTCAGTGCGTGTTAGCCCTAACCGAGATACGTACGGAGCTGTGGGGCTCACGTCTGTCTTCCCGTTGGGTATTCTGTCAACGAGCTTATTCGTATGTACACCTTACTGATTTTCGCATAACTGTAACGTATTGTTATTTACCTGCTTGTTTATTTCTACTTGCAATGCATGTCCTTCAATCCGATCAGCGCGTTGAATAGTGGCAGTACATGATCTCGGCGATCAGCTGATTGTCGACACTTCTGCCGTTTGCATCAGATTGCGGCGCTTTTAAATTATAAAACAGCAAAAAGTCAATTTCTTTCGTTTTCTGAGTTTCGAGACAATCTTCAGTGAATTTTCCTTGTCTCGCGAGTAGAATCTTGGCTTCAGAAAACTGTATCGTTCCATAACCGTAACTTTTCTGGTGATCGCGCTTTTTGGTAATATTTTGCTTTATATCTTTCATTCGTGGCGACGACAACTTCTATTCGTGGCGACGACAACTCGACAACATCTATTCGACGATTTCCGGGCATTTTCGCAGCTGCCGTGGCGAGTTCGTCACTGTTTTGAACTTCATCGGTCTCAGGCATGACTTGATTTTAGTAGTCATCTTACCTGCCTACTTATTCTCGATGATGTTTTGTCTTCAGCGATGTAGCGAGTAGAGCGTCCTTCTCGCTTTCGGTGAGATTTGGGGCCCCCGATGGCTCCTTTATCTCAAAATGTGAGCATGAAAACTACTGTCACTGTCAAAATACTCTGTTATCAACCGATAATAAACACACAATCACAGATGTAAAGAGCATTTGTGTTTATTTAAAGCGTTGACTCCTGTTTTTGAAAGTTAAGCGAGAAAAATGATTGAATTTGGAGACCTTTAATTCGTTACTCACCGAAGAAATACAGAGAAAAGCAGACGCCGACGACGGCTACTACAGCAGGTTTTTTGTTTACATCACGAGATTCCTCTTCGCCAATCGTATTCGTCCCTCTGAGCGTTCCCTAGTTCGCTGTGTTTGTCCCTACATTCCCTAGGCAAATCCAGCGTTTAGCTAGGGGCGCGTCTGTAAAGCCGGGTTAACGTTGGTGCAACCGGAATTTAAACCCGTACTTACCCGAGCTCGGTTTAGGGCGCTAAGCCGACTTAGGAAAGAGCCGCTTTGGGTTAAGGTAAGCGACGTTGGTGCAACCGGCCCTAAGTGGCAGAAATTGGACGGTCAGGGATACAATGATGTTTATGAAGTGTCCTCAAAGCAACTTGTCTTCTTGGCTTTGCTGGCACGCGAGTAGAGCAGAGGCCTGTATGCAGATATCGTTTGCTTATAACGGCGCATTAACGTTCTATGGTGACATTTAGGCAAATCAAATTATAGTGCAATATTAGTCTCGGGCTTAAGATACTTCCGGAGGAACACCTCGAAAATCTGTTTAGTTTTTTTTTTTTTTTTTCCTTCACAATGAAGATTGTATGGTTTAAGAGAAAACATTTTAATAATTTTAAGAACACCTTTTTACACCGACGTCCAATATCGCTTTAAATATAGCGTTAAGTGTGACATGACCGAACACTACTTCACGTCCAGAAAAGCGGCGGTAGTGATATTGCGTTGCGCTTGCTCCTATTCTACCTATGTAACAAGGTCAATACCATAATCTATTAAGCTCCGCCACCTACAGAAACCATATATTATTTTAGAACACTCATTTCGCTCATCTAAGTACCATACTAAGCGCCTATTGATATTTTTTATAATTTTTTACACGCAAGTAGCAAGCGCTACAGGACGCTACAATAAAAGGAGCAGTGGCGATTGTGCAGGTGTTAATAAAGGAACGATTTTTGCCACTTTTCATGCATCGGGTACTTCTCTATCTCTCCATAAATGATTGAAAATCTTTAGCAACCAGAATCTAAGATTTGCGCCAATGTGGGCCAAGAAGACTTTTTTATGCGATCCGGATTAGTATAAGAAATGTGTTTTATGGACGCAAGCAATGAGGTTTATTCTCTCTTAGTGAGTAAATCGTCCATACTGTGTTCAAACCCCGGGAGTACTATTTTTCTATACATTCCAGTATTTTTTAGTTAGGGTTTCCGTGACAGAAATTCCGAATTCATTCGCAATAGTTTTCCAGATAATTTTAATGACACAGAAATCGCCTGGAATGGGTGATGTTGTTGGAGAGGGGTTTTGAGACCTGTAAAGATATCCTAAATTGCGCTCTGTGGTTTTGAAGGATTGGTATCTAAAAAAAAATGAAAACTTTAGTATCGACGTCGGCCAAGTTTATCGATCTGACGACTTATCATTTTAGAGCGCAGCTATTAGGCGCCCGTTTCCGGCTTGAGCGGCGTCGCCGTCGCTGTCGGCGTAACCGCGGCGACGTTTCGGCATGGTGACGTTTCGGCACCGGGCCGAAACGGCCGCGCGGGGTCACGTGACCCCCTCGGGGGGTCAGGGGGCTCACGTGACACCCCTCGGGGGGCGTCAGGGGGCCACGTGACACCCCTCGGGGGGGGGGGGTCAGGGGCCACGTGACACCCCTCGGGGAGGGGGTTAGGGGGTCTACGGGACACCCCTCGGGGAGGCGTCACGTGACCCCACCTTGAGGTCACGTGACCCCGTGACGTCACGTGGCCCCCATGAGATCACGTGACCCCCATGATGTCACGTGACCCCCGTGAGGTCACGAGGGTCACGCGACGTCACGAGGGTCACGTGACTTCACGGCTACGCCGACGCCACTCGAGGGAGGAGCAGCATGATGAGGAGGTGAGGAGGAGAGAGGAGGGGTATACCCTCCCCTTCAGTACCTTTCCTTCCTCCTTCTCCAGGGCTGCGCTCTAATTTGGCATTACAGGGAGTTGTAACCGGCTTTCATTTTTTTTGTACCTTCCGTGCCACCTGAACATCCTCTGTTGAGTTCGATCTTTTTACACGCCTTTCCTCTTGTCGTACTGCGCGGAGACTTTCATATTCGTCATCGCTCATTGCTCGATTAGCCGGAAGATTTTAACTATCCCTCGATAATTTTACGGAAGAGATAACTGCGCGTTTATGATTTGGGGTTAGTCGTTTTTTTCCTCTTTCTTACTCCTTCTAATTTCACCAATAAACTCACTCCTTAGATTAGGTTATCATTGGGTTTTTGACGAGTCTCTGAATTACTGTAAAACTTTGTAATGGCCAATGCCACGTGGTTATAAACCATATCAAATATGTGATGTCATAACGCGGTGGTGGCGCTTCAGGCGCATTTCCGGTCTAGGGGTGTGAGTGGAAGCGCCATGTGGGCCGGGCATTGCCGTATTGTTTGGGGAAAAAATTAGACTAAAACCTGCCTTCTCGTCGAAACGCTGCGACTGGAGCTGCACCGAAATAGCCGGGAGAAATGTCAGGACAGTTTTCCCGTGTTTTTTACCTGCCTGCTTTGTCCGGGAACGTGGATAGGAGCCGCGAGAATGCAAAACCATGCGCCGTCGGACCCTGCGCAGGAATGTCTCTGAGTTGAATTCGTGGAGGATTTGTGACCATCAGATTTATATATTTAGTTCCAACATGAACGCGGGAAACCGTCAAGTTGTCCGGACCCCCCGCGTACCACGTTCAGTGCGTCTTCACGTCCAAATGACCGTCTTTTCGTTCAAACGTTCGTCTGCTCTTTCAAACACGTCTTCTTGTTCAAACTGTTGTCTCCTCGCTCAATCGACAACGGTCCGTAGACTACACGTTGACGCGGTAATTGCGATAAGAAGTATGCGCCTCAAAAGATTTTAACTCTGAAGGTTGTCTGGGGTAAGTAGTCTTGGTGTAAACAACAGATACACGGGAATGTTAATTGTTACAGGTGGTCATCACCGACTTGTTGTGACTGATTAACATGGTACACTTATGCTTGCGATTTTAGTATCGCCGGAGATGTGAAGATTGTGGACTTTCCATGGCCGGTAATTCTTGGACGACTGAAGATTGCCTAATACACGTCATCCTGACAGGTTCGTCACTGTTATAGACGATCCTTGTTTTAACTTTATGAGTGTTTTTTTTATGTCTTTGATAATATGCATTTTACGAATTTTCGCTGGACGTTTCTGTACGCGGGCGCAGGTAATCTGGCGTGTCGTCACTTGCTGGGGTTTAATTATCCCAGCAGGCACTCGGACAGCTTCAGGATTTAGTTGTTGTGCAGGACTCGTTAGACGCTTCCTGTTCAGCATTCTGAAGTGGAAAATGTTGGGGACGTGGCCTTCCTTTGGGAACTGATAGAACACGTTGCTGGATGATTAATTTCCGTTACACTTACCAATTTTTTTTTCGAGCTTAGTATTAGAGTTTTGATAATGTTGCCCTGTACAGGTCTTACAACGTTGCTGCCCCCTGCAATATTTTACATCATCATATCTTCGGTATTTCAAGTTTTGTTCGGGGGATTCGAAATATTTATTCACTAGGTGGCTGGTGAAACCAAGAGATTACACGTTGAGGCATTGGGCAATTTATGCGCAATTCCTGGATGAAGCTCAAGTGATTTCTTCTTCTTTATATTGATGATATGTCATTTCTCGCTGAACGGACGCTACGCCGTTGTCAATTAGGTACTCTGGCAGTGCAGAGTTCAATTACTCGAAAGGAACGTCCTTGGTTTTGCCCAGATTCCTCGGATACGTCTAAAGCACGTGTTCTGTTACTTCTACTCTACCCGGGTAGGGCAAAGCCAGTAGCTTGCTTGCCGAGCAGAGGAAGGCCACCTTCGTCAAGAGGCTGTCATCCTTGTGGATTTCGTGAGAAATGATCCTCAAAATATCACTCGCTTTTGAGTTGGGATTTCTTGCCAAAATGATCTTGCTCCTGTTGACTCAGTCGTCTGCCAGATGGTATGTTCGCTCGGCTTACAATAGAATAGAATAATCGAACTTCTTAGTCTAGGCATTTTTTTTTTCGTTCCGTCTTCTGCATTCCTCAGTTACTGAACACTCTGACAAAATTATCCTTCTGACGAACTTGATAAATTGTTCCTGCTTTTGTTCGTATAGTCACAGCTGCGCGGTGCTCCATAAAGAACAGGGTCAACAATCGCACCACACTCAACAAATCACTTGGTTACAACGGAAACATCAGACACTATTTTTAATTAGACTACTTTTCTTATTTTTAAATATGCATAGAAAAAAATTCAACTTTCTGAACGCTATAAAACCGAGAGAGTGCGTAACACTGCCGTGGTTCTGACTGATCTGTTCGAATTGTTGTAATGACCATTCGTATAAATTAACTGGATCTTCAATACATGAGCTTCTATTAATCAGGTATGCATGGGAGGTGCCCGCAGTTTGGCGCCATGATTAAAATAAGCTCATATCGTCAATAAAGGAGGTATTTAATAGCAGTCCTTTAAGAATAGGCATTCTCATAATGCTGAACACTAGTCTATATGCGAAAAAAATTGGAACTAGCGCTGATCGCTAAGACGGTTCGCACGTCTTGTATCGCGAAGTGTGTGCAAGCTAGCCACGCCCTCTTGTTCGTACATTGGGTTACCGAACTTCAGTTATATTTCACACCATCTAAAGGCCCGTTCACACAGTTTCGTTCGGAGCGACCACTACGCTTACGAACGAATGCAACCGGTTGGAACGACGAGTTACCATAGCAACGAAGCACCAAACGGTCGTTTCTTTCGTGTTTGTTCGCAACGCAAGGAGTTGAGCCGAGCTGAGCTTTTTCGTTACCTTCGGGAACGACCGCAACGACAGACCAATCACAGGTTGAAGAGAGCTCGGTCGCGTGCGTTGCATGCCGGTCGTGCCGGGCTCCTTCTATGATCTGTCTGCAAGATGGCGTCGGTGGTGATCGCCGATGTGGACGGCGTGGTGGAAGCTCATTGTTCCGCGCTATCCTTGACTGTGAATTTTCGTCCTGTGTCGTTATGATAACCCAGCACGTACTAGAACTGAAGATCCACCTACTCGTGCGGCGATCTCGTGGCGGCACTCTCAAGACAGCAGAAACGCCCGTGCCGTCGTGTTTGTTTACTTCGACTACAGTGGTGCTTTCTTAGCATTTGTGTCCTCGAACATCGCCCGAATTTTCTTTTTTTTTTTAGCATTTTATGCGTGTGCTCAAGTTCAAGGTATTACTGGTGTGTACCGTATAAAGGATGCGAATTCTCACGCGTTTTCATCACCCGAGAAAGGTGATTAGTGTTAGCAATCCTGAACGCTCGCAACGTCTATCTGATCACGAAATTACATTTCTACGTTGCTATATCGCTGCTAAGATTCCATCGTCTTTTATAATCGTAGAAAAGGCGTGTGGCGAGATTTGTACTGTTGGCAAAGTCGTGTATTAACGTCGTGATCGTGCAAGACGGCGTACTGCATCTTTTTTTTTTTTTTTCATACGCTACCCTGCAAGCGTATCCTAAAAAATAAAATTTGTGGTCATAGAAGATGGTTTGTCTATTTTCTGTTACTCAAGTGAGATGGCAGTGCGTCTCCTTCTTTTTAGAGGCACCGCTGAAACAGCTGACGGCGGCGGAGAGGCGGTCGCCGTGCTGCCGACGCACTGCGCGTGTAGCAGCGGTTGCAGGACTGTACGCGCGGCGCAGAGCGGTCGTTCCGGTCACAACGGACGCAGTCGTGGATAGCGGGTTCGTTTCAGATGTCTGAACCAGCCTTTACACAGCTATTGTAGGCGCACAGCAGATCTTCGTGACTTTACGCCGTAGCCGAAACCTCGGGCTGCTCCGGTGAAGGACCCCGCGTCGGTAACGAAACCGTCCGCCATGTTTGTAAGCGTAGCTGGGTTGCTTACTATTGGCTAGGAGCAAGAGCTGGAGCTCGTTTCTCATTGGCTGTTGATTCGTGTGGTTGCATGTGTGTGTACACGTCGCGTACAGTTGACGTTGAAGTCGCAGCGGTTGCATTCGTTCGTAAGCATAATGATCGCTCCGAAGGCAAATGTGTGAACGGGCCTTAACAAAGTGTTAGATGGAGTGAAATAGGTCACAAAAGGGCAGAAGCAGGTATCGCACTAACATAACGATAATTCGCTGCCAACTTTCGGATAAAACGGATAAAAAGTTCTTCCAGTCTGATACAAGACAGCGCCGTATAAAGCGGACATCCCCCGACGGATATTAGAGACAGGAACCTCGTCGATCTAATTGGGCGTTAGCTGACATATCCGGTTAATGTAGGCAGGCAGGCGGGCGGGCATCCGTCCGGCGTGAGCGGTAGGGGAGCCCTTCCCACTTCCGTCGGATAATGCGTACATCGAGGCGGCGGCGGCGGCGACAGCGCGACGACCGGGAGACCGCTTTCACGGCTGGCAACCACCACCGCAGTGTGTTCCCAGAAGATAACTGCGCGGATCAGGCTGCGTATCGCTTTATGTTCAGCTGGCGGGGCGCCGAGGAAGGGGAAACGCGATCCCCCTCTGGCAGCCCCTGTTCTTTTTTCTTTATCTTGTTGTACATCCTAGTTTTTAAAGATGTATAACCAAATATATATAGCCACCGAGATGCGAGGGGCACACTGACTTAGTGAAAGATATAAAGAAAAAATAAACAGCGAAGAAATACATTTCCGCAGAAGCAGCAAGAAGTCGAGCGTCGATGGAGCGTAGAAAGCACGAACAACGAATGTTTGGTCTGTCGCCGGAGGGTTGTTGACATCGGCGAGGAATTAAATTTGGACGGGGGTTTCGCTGCTCGGACATGTAACGTTTCCCGCCATTTGGTTTCTTGCGCGCTTTTAGCGCTAAAGGGACCGTTTGCCCAAGGCCTGGTTTACTTTGACCGAAGTCGAAAGTTAGTGAAACTCTCTAATATTTGCGTAGGGAGTGCCTAGAATATCAATGTTCAAATAGATGTACGATAACCCCAAGCTCCGTAATGGACAATTAACATGTACCTCCTAGCTGTTATAGCATGTTTATCTTTATAAACATGCTATAACATGTGTGTCGAGACCGAAACATCTCATTATCGTTCCGAGGGCAATGAGGTTGCCGCAGTAATCGATAAAACGCCGAAGAGTCAATCACAGAGCGAGGAGCGTTAACACTAAGTCACGCCTTGCGCTATTTCAAGCTGTCAGTCACCTCCGTGTTCTTGACTAGGCTCGTTGGTAGACCATTATCAAAGAGAATCATTGCCACGGGTTTCTCATTTTCTCCCCTAACACTAAAAGAAAGTTGTGAGGGTTAATACGTTTAAAATCGCTTACTCGGTATTAGAATGCGGAAGCGAACGGAAGCTTTTTTTTTTTTTAAATCTTTTTTCGAAGGTGGTGTGAAAAAAAAATTAGTGATTTGTTCCACAAAACACATTATATATGTATATATATTATAAAAACAAACTCTAAAATAAAGCCCATTTTGTAAATGCTTTTGTGCTTGTCTTTATTATACCACTGATTACGCGGTGCAAAATTATCCCCTTCTTATCTCATTATTATTGGAGGAGAAAACTGAGAAGCTCGTGGTAATTGTTTACTCGTTAATTATCTTATTAAATACTTAACCTATGGCTATACTAGCGTGCCCTAAACTCCTCGAGAACACACAGGGTATGTTAGCAAAGCTTCTTTTGGAGTATGTAGTGTTATATTTCTTCGAATATAAAAAAAATAAAGTTTTGAAACCATTCAGGATGACCGCACTGGGACCGCGGAGCTGGCACGCTGCTACATCATACAAAAGACAGCATCCAGACGCTGTCTAAGACGTGTAATCTTCTTTCTTGTACGACTGTCACATGGGTCATACAAAAACTCTCCGCAGACATGTTCAAATCATGTACGAGGCCAACATGCTCCCAACATGGGTGAGGCGTGCCCGCAGAGAATTCCGTCACCATGCCTGCGGAGAAGCTCAGTGTCTTTCGTAGGATGTGTGCATGCAGTGTGGGCAGCGTGACTGCCGCTTAACGAAGGATCTCCGTTTTTAACATAATGAAAGATGCGACAACAAACGCATTCTCAGACAATACGGTATAAGTACGGAGTCCTCGACGAGCCTGTTGGAGCACCAATGTCTGACGTTCCGTTCAATATACGACGAACCAATGATCGATGCGTGTTGTATCGCAATTCATTGGTCAGGCAGTGTCTTTTCGCTAGTGCTACTTGGCACGAGACCGCTCCTCGCGTCCGCCGTGAATCGGCGGAATGAAACAAATTATGGTCGTTCAAAGTTAGAAGCGGGACAACGTGGAGGGAGACTTGTTCGGCAGTAACGAAAATAAAAAAATAAAAAGTGAGCGCGCAGGTGAGCTCCTGAGAACATGACATAACTGAACCTGAGAGAGAGAAAAGGAACTGAACCCGAAACAAAGATGAAAAAGGAAGACACGTGAAGAGAGGGTGAATAATACACCGCCTCTGAACACAGCTGAGACTTTTTTTACGAATAGAGGCCTCGCCGTTTTAAAAGACGGTGTGTGTTGCGCCTCCGTTTACGTGTTTTCCTCCTCTGTTTCAAGTTCAGACGTGTCAATTATTCAGCCTTGTCGGTTCCCTACAAAAAAAAAAAATAAACCCGTAAAAAAACAGGTGTTTTTTTTACGGGAATTATCACACTATAATACCCCACATTTCATAGAAACGAACAGCCCATGAACTCATAGTCGTCCTCCTTCTACGCTTGTTTTTATCCTTTTTTTTTTTAGAGAAAAACGAGGCAGGCCCCATGCCGAATGAAAGGAAGCTTAGCGGACGAGATGGGCGCCAGCACGGGCACGTGATGTATGCGGGAGCAGCGGGGGCAGGGACCGAGACCGCGCACGGCAAACAACGGGACCAAGGCCACTCAGTCTCTTTTATTGAAGCCAATGAGGGCGAATCCGCCGCCGGCGGTTGCGGCATACCGACTTTACCCGGACTTAAGCCGCATACAAGCTATGATTGGCTTTTTTCCGTTACACTAATGGTTATTCGTAATTTTTAGGTATATTCTAACCATTCAAGTGTTTCACTTGGTCTATTTGACCTGCTATGCCACAACGCTATATTGGAACTCGAAGAAACATGAAGTTAAAATAGCTTTTAACTAAATATCAATCCCGCGGTGCTATTTATCTGCACCGAATAAGCCAGAGGGTTTAAAGTAATATATCGGTAACGCGACTGCCGAACCACAAAGAATAGATCAAATTGCTGTTCCGTCCAAGACTATTGCACAATAGTTGTACGATGTTCAAAGAGCCTCCTAACGCGCATCCATGTACCGTCCCTGCCATCTACTTTCCAACTCAACGTGACATTTCGCCCTTGATTTCGCGCAATGTTCGCTTGCGTCCGTGGTGAACTTTGCACGATATCCCGACGCAGTAAAGTCCTCTTACCTGCTACTAGCAGCCGTGCCCTTGACCATCCAGCGCACATTTGCATCAGTTAAAGAGAAACGTGCATTGCACCGCCGCACCCTGCAGGTTCCGATGAGCTCACGCACTCGGAGTATCTCAAGCTGGCTTATGACATCTCGGAGGTTTTCGTAGCCATCCACGAAATATATGGAAACTCGAAGCACCAGTCATTTTGAGTGAACCTACTGAAGAGGACCGTAACCCTAGCGGCAAACCAGAACCACTGACGTTGTGGCATCTTGAAAAATAAATGACGGAGCCGCGTATGGCGAGAAGGAAAATGAGAGCACCACGCGAGTGCGGCTCTGGGGCCCGCCAGAGAGGGGGACTTGTAGAGAAGCAGTGGCCGCGGTCGCGAGATGGCGCGGGGGCGGCAGATTGTTCCTTTTTTTCTTCTTTTTCATTACTCTCCTTTCGTGCTTTCGTGTTCTCGCGATTCTCCCGAGGCCGACTCCTGTTCTGATGAACGAAATGCATCGCACGTTCTCATAGTTGTTCGTGTTCTTTTTTTTTTTTATTGGTATAGTAACTATGGCGGACAATAATTATGTAAGAGATGTTAGGGAGAAACGAAAACACTAAATATGACGATGATTCGAAACGACTATCCCGCTGAATAGTGATGACTGTGGAAACTGGAGAGTTTGTTGCTGACATCAAGATTTTGTCGGTTGTAAGTTTCGCTACCGGAAGTTCAAGCGAATATTATTCGTTCACTATAATTGCCTCGTTCGCCTCAACGACATTAAAGGATCCCAATGAGTGCAATATATTTTTATTGGGAGGCCCAGAGTTCAAATCCTGGCTCCGCCGTTTATTTTGGATTTCGGCGGGTCCGTAAAACTTTGATTCTTTGATTCATTGGATTAGGTGCGGTTCATTCATCTGCATATGTTCGTTTATATATATATATATATATATATATATATATATATATATATATATATATATATATATACAGGGTGTTTTTTTTTTAAGCTTAACAGATTTGTTTAAAAAAAGCCGTGAAAGTTACACTTATGCCGCTTGTGGAGGTGAGTTATTCGGCCAGGGGGACAAATTATAGGTGGCTAATCGTAACGATCAGTCGGCTAATTACTTAGAATTCGTTAATTAACTTTTTAATTAATGAAAATAGACATATGGTTCCAATTAGAAATTTGCTCAGCGTCGTCGAAAACCCCTAAATCCGTCATTTTCAGAAAGACTTTGAGCGCGTGAAAAGCGTAGTAGTGAACTGAAGTTACCGCTCGTGGAGCAGGTACAAAGCTAGAGGTTGCGATAAGGCGCCCGCGCAATTTTTCCGTCTCTTATCTAGCCCCAGCCTTGTACCTGCTCCACGAGTGGTAACTTTAGTGCACTACTACGCTTCTCACGCGCTCTAAGTCTTTCTGAAAATGACTGATTTAGGGGTTTTCGATGACGCTGAGCAAGTTTCTAGTTGGAACCATATCTCTATTCTCAATAATTAAAAAGTTAATTAACGGATTTTAATTAATTAGCCGTGTGATCATTACGATTAGCCCCCTATAATATGTCCCCCTGGCCGTATAACTCACCTCCACAAGCTGCATAAGTGTAACTTTCACGGCTTCTTTTAATCAAATCTGTTAAGCTTAAAAAAAAACACCCTGTATATATATATATATATATATATATATATATATATATATATATATATATATATATATATATATATATATATTTATATATATATATGTGTGTGTGTGTGTGTGTGTGTGTGTGTGTGTGTGTGTGTGTGTGTGTGTGTGTGTGTGCGTGTGTGTGTGTGTGTGTGTGTGTTTGTGTGTTCGGAGAAATGTCTGAATGATAATTAGAAAAAGAAGAAACGAGGAAAATAAAACAGCAAAAAAGAAAGGGGTCATAAAGAGGACACAACGAGTAAAAAAATGCAAACGACTAGAGACTCCTAAAATTTACTACGAATAGTTAATCTTCCCTTAGCATACTACTATGTTCACGCGGGTATGAACAAACCACCATTCACACACGCAAGCAAGCGAGCACGCACAAGCAGACCTTCGCACACATTGGCGCATCTTCGCACACACGGGTCAACGAGCACATATACAGACATACGCAAGCAAGCAAGCACTCACTACGGTCGCGCGCTCGCACACACACACACACACACACACGCACGGACAAGCACACACAGAAACACACGCACATACACACACACACTCACAGGCGAACACACACACACGTCCCATCTGCGCACAAACACGGACACATCACTAGAAACAAAGAAGCGGGACCACTCGTCGTAGAGGGCTCGACATGCGCGCGGCCGAGACGTAGACATACAGAGGACCGACGACGACGAAGTGGCACTTAATCACCGCGGGCGGTAATCATCGATTACGTCCGAGGATCGACGCGTTCGCGGGTCGCCATTGTCGTGCTCGTGATCGTCGGGCACCGCTTCCTTGGAAGCTCAAGGGTCCCGCCCACCGCCAAAAAAACAAAGCCCCCCCCCCCCCCCCCCCCCCCCGCCGCCAGACAGCGCCGCGTCGGCACGGAGCCGCGAGCGTGGCGCGTAAATTACTGTCGCGGTCGGGACGCGCCCGCTGCGTCTATATGCCCTTTCACATTAGAGAATGGACCGCAGAACACTCTACACGCTATCGAAGCCAATCTAATGCAGTCTGAGTGTCACGTGACCTTCGGAAGGGGGCCGAGCTACGGTAGCGACGCGCCAGGGAGACGTGGCTGCCTGGGATAGCGCGTTGCGTCCGCTGTGATCCATCGTAGGGGGGTGACGGAGTAGAGTGTGGGTGCTGCAGTGTTGCGCCGAGGAGGGCAGAGCGTGCGTGTGTGTTTAGCTTGAGCGATGAGGCGGTCTCTTTATGAACCGCGTTTTCTGACAAAGGGCTTCAGGATGGGTTGGTTGGTGGCCTGCTGTAGCAGTGACGATAATGTGGCGTGGTCTAGCCGTCGTTGGTTTTCTATATATATGAATGCTTTGGATGTTGTTTAAGCGGAGATCTTGAGCCAGCCGGGTTGTGCACTTGTTAGCGCAGGGGTGACTTCTACAATATGGTGAATTGGGAAAGAACACATAACATTTCGATCGACTCGCAGGTTCTTTTTTTAGACACAACTAGACATACTTTTTGTCCATACGTTACTCTATGCGACGGAACTGCGCGCTTACATGACGTTCATACTTGTGGCGTGTTTAAAAAATAAAACTAAAAAAATAGTTTTTTGCTTTTATTTTTAAGACACGTTTAAATAAAACTAAGCGAAAATTGCCGTCAGACTAGCTATTTGCGCACTGGAGCGCATCAGTGTAGTGATTTTCGAGCGAACACGCGAGAAGCGATATTTTCAGATTTGTTCTTATTCCTGTTAATAACCTTCCCATTATTTTGACTGTCAAAATAATTGAAAATGTAGAATTAATTGACTGTGTCATCATCGTCGTAAAAGAAAAAAAAAAAAGAGGTATGCTTGAAATTTTAAGTCCCATCAGTCATGACGGTCACTGGCTCTCCGCTTACTGTGACTGTAAACTAGGACGCGCAAGCACCGTCCTTTTTTTTTTTTTTTAACCCGAATGCGCCCGGTGTGTGGCTGCGAACTGATGTCTGATAGGACACTGTTCTACGACCGCGCGACTGAAGCCTACGGGCGACACACAAACGCAAACAGCGGGTAAGAACACTAACGTTGAACTGCTATTAATAAAAAAAAAAAGGAAAAGAAGTGCGTCGCCTCGTACTTTAACAGCAACAGCCGTGGTTCTCAAAGAGCTTGCGGCCCGCTTGTGCAAGTCCGCGCACTCTCACTTTCATTCCGGCCGCTCCTAGCTATACTCCGTTCACCCCTTAGCTGACAGTGCGACGGAAGGTATGCGTGCTCGTCGGACCAGTCACGCGCCTAACTTTCCCCACGTAATCAGGCTCTCGCCCATACCGGGAGGTGGTTGATTGGTCCGGTGAATGCTGCAGCTCCCACCGCACTGTCAGCTCACGTGCCCATCGGAGTATGGTTCCCTCCATTTTTTCCCACAGCTGCGAAGTCTGGAGATTGCTTGCGTCGAGCGATCGTGTTACAAAGTGTCGAGAATTCCTCGGCGATTAGTCTTTTCCCGGGGCCCCGAAAAAAGATGAGACGGTATAAAAAAGTGACGAAAAAACAAAACAAAGAACAACCTCTTCGGAGCAGAAAGAGAAAAAAATATATATATAAAGCAGCCAAAATACTGGGGCCCGCGGGGGCGCCCTTGCGAGTATCGTGTTGCCATGTTCATCGTACTCTGTTCACAAACCGAAAGGAGCACCCTTTGTCAGTTGGAAAAAAAGGAAATTTTCGCTACGCTCCGAGATGTGAATCGGTTCGCGCTTTCTTGCTGCTCCGCGTCGCTAAAGCGCGAGATTAACGAGGCGAATGAAAGCCAAAGAAAAGGGCGCAGGTTCTTATTGGCTGGATAAGAAATATGTACGAACGAGTCGTAGTATGTCGCTGCCGCATTAGAGACACTTCGATTGATTTTTCGCGTTGGGCACTTGATGATCGTTTTCCGCAAGCTTTGCTTTCCTCGTGCATTTTATTGGCCCAAGAAATAATATTAGCAAAAAAAAAAAAAAACAACGGTGACGAGAATTTTTTTTCTAGCTTTCAGTGGGTTGTACTTTTTGTACGCTCAAACTTTACTCACATTTTGTTGGCTTAAGAATTGAGGCTCTTTTCAAGAACATTGCAATTGGTTTTGGATGTATACATTTCAGCTTGCCTGTTTTTATATTAATTATTACTGTTTTGCAACAATACGTGAGGTCTATGAGCCTACCGCTATATTCCAATACAAAACATAAAAGCTTCCAATATACCACTTAAAACAAAAACTGCATAATGATTTAAAATCATGTTAGTAACGCATAAATAAAAAGCCTACTTTATATTATAAGTTAAATAATACGTTATGAACTTCATGGCCTGGCAGTAACAGCGCCATGGATAAGAAATTGACAGAGCGTATTAGGTTATAGGATTCTGGTGCGAAGTATATGAAATAATTTTGAAATCAAACAAATCGCTAGAAGAAATAAAAAAAACAACATAATGATGGCACTTTTTTTTTTTTTTTTGGGGGGGGGGGGTTGATATTGATTAAGTTATTTAAACGTCATCATGTACTGAGGTAAACAGAAATTCAGGCCCGAATAAGATCAATTAGGCACGTGAGCGAGTAAGAGTAGCAATCCAAGTCGCATTAAACTTCCCAAAATAACTAGGGTTGTGCAAATAGTGGTGCGAATCGGACAGCGCTGCGTCATTCATAGCCTTGACAGTGCAAGGGAAGCCAAGACGACCGGTTCTTTCAAAAGTGCAGCAGCTAGCGATGACTCTGCGCTCTTCGATTCGAGCCACTATTCGCACAAACCTACAAATATCTCATAAAAATTGCAGCAGCGCACGTGGAAGATCAATATCACACATGTACTACAAAAAAACAAACAACACACACACACACACACACACACACACACACACACACACACACACACACACACACACACACACACACACACACACACACACACACACACACACACACACACACACACACACAAAATAATTATTTGAGGGTAAAGTTTCCAGCGCAACCCTAAATGTCACACAATAACCCGAAATAAGCTCCCCAACAAAGCCGAACCCCTGTACTTGTTCTCTGATGACGTCACTAATCATGCCCATGACGTCATGTCCCCCGGAGCCGTCTTTTGTTAAGAAGCGAGAGAAAAAGAACGCGCCCAGAATTTCCCCGATGGTTCTCGCCTGGCCGCACCAGGTGTGCATTGCGTGTGGCTCTCTTCGTTCGTGTAATGGCTAGATATGTTCGTTGCATTTTACTCGCGGCTTGCCATTTGTTCCCGAACGCAACGGCCACTTTTAGAACGACACCGTGCCGCGTGTCTTTATATATTACGTTTGCTTTTCTTAAACTAATTTATTGGCCATGCTCACGTAATGCGGTCGTTGCTCATTAAATATATCATTTTGCTTTGAGTTTACAACCGCTTTTTTTTTTTTTGATCACGATAAATGGCACTGGCATGCTTAGACGCGAAATAAAAATAAAAGAACGTTGAATTAGCGTAAGCGACAATAGAGGAATAATTAATTGGCGCGGGAAAACAAAACGCGATTACAGACGACGCAGAAGGAAACGAAGCGTGAGGTTTCACATCTGCATGTCTGTGCGTGTTCATGTGCGTATACGTGTGCGTGTGGTGTCTATGTGTGTAAGTGTTTGTGTTCGCGCTCACGCGTCTGTGAAATGTGTGCGTCTCTGTTCGTATATGTGCAACGGGAAACATCGTAGGCTTCAAAACAAGTTTGTCCGTTGGTTACCACATAATGAACAAATCGGCTTCTTCGATAAGGCGGCCATGTTGTAAGAGGGAAGGCGAAAAGGTTATTTTGGCCTGTAAATTATATGCCCATCTCGTTTTAATGACAAAGCATTAACTGTCCCATGGAGCGAAGCCGGCGTTGTCTGCAGCAGCGAAAAACGGCACCTCACTTCCCATTGGCTGAGCAAAACGCACCTAAAGTCCCATTGGCCAAAAGCACAGCAACGCAGATGCTTCGTCACGGAAGCCGGCTGGGCGATCGAGGTCAAAGCGGACGCGCCTCAGAAATAAAACACAAAGAAAAGCACAGCAACGCGGATGCATCTCCAGGAAGCCCTAGAGTCGGCGCGCGCGCCGCGCCTGCGCACTGGGGGAGCGTGATGTTACCACCGGAGCTCCATGTGAAAAAGGAAGACACGCTTCTTGTAAGAATGCGCTGCGTCTAGGAATGTTTTTGCATTCCTATACCTAAGCAGTTTTAAGTTTCTTCGTTTAATTTTTCACCTTTAAAAATCTGATTTGTATTTCGTGAAGAATTGAAAGTAAGTTCAATCAGAAAACACAAAGGTTACGTCTCCGAGAAGCGTTACCAAATTTGTTCAACACTACTATACAGCATGCATTTTCGTAATTGTTGAAAGAAGGAAGAGGATGCCTCACGTTATAGGCGATAGAGGTAGAGATCCAACTGCCTTAGTTTGGGCAACTTCCAGAATTTTTTATGATTTAAGTTTTTGCATATGACCCAACGCAATCTTTTTCGGGGCAAGTCCCGGATGATTCAGAATGAACAACCAGAAATATTAAGGCATTCTGTACGCTCTGTCAAAATCATTCGACATATTGTTTACAGACGCAAACTGTAGTATAGGCTACGCAATTGAGAAAGCTCGTATTCTGCCGAAGCAGCTTACAACTCGAGCATTTTTCGATATTCTACATGTACAGTACGTTTTAAGAACGCACACCACTCACGCCAAGCATTTTTCTTTGAAAAGCTCGAGTCAAACACCTTTGTAATTCGACGATTTATCTTCGATTTCGTGAAATCTGAACAAAAATGAAAATGTATTGCAGAAATCTGCTTGTTTTCTAAAACAAATCGCAAAACTTAGTCTGGCATGCTACAACACTGTAATTTAGTAGATTGTGCTTCTAAGTAGGGCTATGAATTGTGAAAATATTGAAGAAAACATACCTCGACCGAAACTTACAATTAAAGACTTTCTAATTTTTTCCTGTGTGAAAACATTTGGAGCTAAATATTTTCGAGACAAATTGAGGAAAAACAACAAACAACGTTGATAATTTGGATATTTGATTGGAAAGAAATACGAGAACAGAAGCATTGTAAAAAAGTTGTTTATTTCTTACCCTCTACATTTCGGCCGATAAATTGCTATGGTAGGCCCGTACCAGAAAATAAAACACTTCGACTTTACAAAGACGAACTCAAGACTTTCTATTGAAAAATATTATAGTTTGCTCTAAATTTTGACTAAATCAAGATTTTCTTTTCAAATGCATTGCTATCAAGTACACCACATAACCGCTCCTTGGTATCCACTTAAAGTGGGTTTATAAGCTGCCTCCTCAATCTGCTTAAAGTAGGATCAGATTCATTTGGTCCACACAATGAAGAAAAAATCAAGTTCTTGAAACATTTTAATGAAAAAACACGATTACCATCATCTCTTTTTGTTAAACAAAGTCGTGTATTGGGAGTGTTTCAGAACTTATTCTAAACATAATGTATTCGGCTACAGGAACTTTCCTAACATAAACAATTTCTTTATAAAAAAAGACCTACTTACGACTATGAGATTTCGGGCAACTTATAAGCAAGAGACACAATGGTGGCAACTTTGTCGAGAAGCACTAAGTATCATCGTTCCTTTGCGTAAAGGGCATCAGACATAATTTATCTGAGCAAGGATCTCGGAGAAAGGTTTTGATGCTCATTACAGAATATAACTAAGTGGAGCTCTTACTCGCATCAATTTTTCTTTTTTTTTTTTGAAACTCAGGTAAATATTTTGTTGACATCTCAGAGTATTAGACAATACTAGAGCCAAAATATGTCAAAATTTCATAATTCGTCTATGCAATGTTTCATCATTCACAGGGGGTTGATTTACAAAGAACATTTTTCATAAGACAAGAAATTAAACCACCCCCAGATGCTTTAGACACGAAGGTCTTTCAATTTTAACAAATCTGTGTAGACATTTTTGCCCTTCGAGAAATGCCAACATTATCTGGCGGATATAGATAACGGGGATGCTCTGTCTTTAAGCTCCCTCGAAAAGGAAGCAAATGGAATTTTGTACCCAGCTAAATATTATTAGGATGATTGCAAACAGTATTTAGAAGGAGAGTGGTCCAAGAACGACTTACTGATTGTCCTAGTTCCGTTTACTTTGCGATTAACCCGTTCAACAGGGTGGAAAATAAAAGCCAAAGTGATGTACATCATGGTTTAGATAGTGGTTGAAATCACACCAGTTTCACTATAACGATTAAAATCAAGCATTTCCCGCACAATTAATCTCGAAAATGTTCTTTATTTTTTTAATGCATCTATTATTTGATACTTTCCGTACCTACTTAATCTGTGATAAAATCAAAGGGAGAAAGATTCAGATTCGGTTAAACATGAGCGAAAAGTGGTGCTTTGCTGACCAAATGGGAGCGTTCGAGCAGTCTTTCTACCTTCTAGTTTGTTCGGCAGCCACGTGGTGTCCTATTGCAAGCACAGAAATAAACAAAAGGAAGAAAAAAAAAAAACCGTACCCGTGGGAGCACATAAACGCAAACACAGGCCGGCAGGGCAGAGAGAAACTGACAGCGACAGACCGACAGACCGAGCTGGACGTAAGGTTGATCTTGCATGGGCTAATATAGCCATACTGCCTCATGATCTTGCAACCTGCTTAGATGACTGGTTCACAGATATATTGCAGCGCTAAATCAACGCTAGAAACAGCGCTGATGCAGCGCCGACTTGAAAGTGATTTAGCACTAATCCAGCGCTGAATTAGCGAGCCCGAAGTCAAAGCGTTGCATAAGAAAGGTCAGCTTTATTTCTAGCGTTGACTAATAGCGTTGAAGTAGGTCTGTAGTGCATAGGCGAACAGGGCTGTATAAGGCCATACCACCGCCTTGCAAACTTTTAAACGTAAGGTAAAAAAAACACTGCCGAAAGGCAACTCGTAAACTGCGCTCGAGTTCAAAGGCCACGATTCTAAGTTGTTGAAGACTTCATTTTGTTGCTCTGAATTTTTGGTGCGGCCATGAGACTGCTTATGTTTTGTCTACAGCAGGCCGTATAGGCAATGGCCACGGTGGTAAACCGTGAGCTCCGAGCCAACCAAAAATTGAGGAAGAAACTTCCCCAAATAACTAGGGTTGTGCGAATAGTGGTGCGAATCGCTAGAAGGTGTGGAAGCCGGTTTGGCTCAAGCCAAAAACTGTTCAAGTAGGAGCCTTCGATAGTGGAGATGAAAGGATGGTTGGAAGCTGTCTTGTTTATGTTTTGAATTGTCGGTGAATTGCAGATAGTAAAGTATTTTCATTGAGTAAAATCAAGCTGCCTTTGATCAAGCAAGAAGCATTGCACATGGTTTACATATAGAATAAACTGTTACTAATAGTACTACTATACTTGATTTTGTTCAAGCAAGACGTACTGCATGGTTTACATTAGGAATACAAAGTTACTAGCAATACTACTGCACAGCATATTTAAATTCACAGTAAATATCTCTCTGAACTCAGTTTCCATTGATTCAACGCACTGAAAAATAAGTATTCCACGTTTAAAAAGACATCGCATAAAAAATAATTATTAATTAGATAAAGCGATATAAATCTCACAAATCTGATATGAATGAGTTAATTCTGTTCTACTTGATTCTTAAAAAAATAATAATGATTTTTATCTGCCCCGCTTGTCAAGAGGAAACTGCTGGTGAGGATGTGACATAGTGGCGCATTATCGTTTAATGTTACTCTATATAAAACTGAATTAGATAAAAAAAAATTCCTTATGGACGGAGATACGGATCTGTATTGGCCACCGGAGGTGAGAAACAACACAAAATCCGGAATTCTAGGTAAACGTTAAATAACCAAAGTTCGTTCTGTTGGGAGCGGAGGGCTATTATGCGATATTTAAAGCGGGAATGAGCATTGACGATTGTGCATACTGTTATTTTACTGCTCGAGGAAAAGGCTCGCATATGCGAATAGCGGAGGTAGAAAGAAAAAGTAGATGAATAGTATGGATCAATTGATTACATTGGTTTAGCCGCAGTTGCGGAATGATATCAGTCGAAATAACCTATGGGAACAAGCCAAAATCATCCGAAAGCAGGTGAAAATCAACCCCTTGACAGATTTGTTTAAATATGACTTTATCAATGTGTGCACGTCGTTTCTTTCTCCAGAAACCATGCAGAACAAATTATTGCTATTCAGGGGAAAGCCATACAAATGACAAGGCATAAAAAAAAACAAGATTTTTTTCTTTTTTTTTGACACGGCATTTAAAAAAAAAAAAATGTCTGGGTCAAAACACACGAAAGCTACCTTTGCTCGGATTTCTAACAGCGTGGATAATATTCTGGACACCCAAGTTTATTGGTGCCTCATCATTTGTTGTCCTTATCGTTAAATGAGCAACGGTCGGATCTGGTGTGTACTGCGGGAAAATAGACGCCCAGTATGTGTTCAGAGAAGAGGGACCTAGATTCAGGTTATCACGACACTCCATGAGCCTGCCATCCGATACTGTTTTGCGCATAAAACATTGTTCCACACGCGAAGAGATGCTCATCTTCAGTAGCACCATCGAGTTAAGAAATTGAGGTCTGAAGCCATTAAAGTTGTTCCACACAAAACTGGGACAAGGAAGTACGAATAAAGGAATGCAAATTGGGAATGCCGGAGTATAAAGAGTATATACGTAGAAAAGTATATAGGCACAATCAGGAAAAGTATCGAATAATCTACAGATTCGTTGGAAGAATAGAAACTGGTTGAGCGAACTCTTTTTGTTCTATATCTTTTTCTCTTACTCTCGTTCAATTCTTCACGAAAATCGTCTTGCTTCATCTCGTCTCAATCGTTTCGGCGGAATGTCGCCATGCGTCCGCCGAGGAGAAACGACTTGAGAATTCGATGGATAATTTATTTTTCATAAAATAAACGGAAGAAACCACAAAGATTAGAACTGAGGGTCAGCAGAAAGGGTAACTAAGAAAAAGAAATAAAAAATAAAATGGTAAGAAAAGGTTTACCTCTTTTTCTTTGTTTCTTTCTGCCTCGATTTCTTCCTCAGCTATGCGTCGCACCTTTTTCTTGCAAGTAAAACTTCAATGCCGCCCCCTCCCCCCTTTCCCTCTCCGTTCAAAGGGTCGCTTGTTTTCAGAGTGTTGGTTTGGCTCTCTCGCTCATATTTCGTGGGTTGACGAGGCAAACGTGAAAGAGACGAGCCACAAATCCAGGGAAGGAGCTTGGGACTAGCAGCGCACTCCGACCGGTTCGAAAGGTTTTCAGGAAGGGGGGGGGAGGGAAGGGGGCGAGGAATATTGGGGTTATGATGATGTAGAGCCAGGGGGGGGGGGGGAACAAGAGTAGAATTCGGAGCCTAGCTGTCTCTTTTTTCTTTTTTTTTGTTTTGTTTTCGCGCCCCGGCGCTTTCTTCCTCAGTTACGCAAAGTACGAGAAGATGAGGTGCAGCTCACGCGCGGTGGGAAGGATCAAAATAGAGGCTGACCAAAAAAGATCGACCCAAGAATATTCGACCCTACTTTATTTTATATACTATTTTTATTCGATCTCAAATCTCTGCTCTTTGAAACCCGGGTTCAAAAGGAGATGCTGGGAAAGGGGTACTAATGGGTTTCCATGCGTGTGATGGGTCTCCCCAAAAAGACGGCGGGATTTTTTTTTCTTCTTCTTTTTGAGTCAACTTGTACAGGGTATGTAAGGGTGCGAAGCTCCGTCTCGATTCCTTTGTGTCTTCGGGTGACTTGGATGAGCATTTAGGGACTACTGCGAGCCACCATGAAACTGTGGCCACGCGATTCAAGCGGAAGCCGGTTTTCTGCTTTCGAGCTGAACAGAGTTTCACACGGTCGTCACTCACAACCTCCTCACGCTTTTTATGTTTGAATTAAACTTACCAACCAGAAAAACCTGCTCAGACGTGTCACATTTAAGACATAAACCTGTTTTGTTTCCTGACAGTTATTGCCCTCCTTCTTGGGAAGTTGACGTTTGTGTTGGACCCCAGTCTCCTAAGCTAAATGCGGGCAGCTGGGACGGTTCCGTCATATTTCACCGTCTCATGTCATTTATATGGTCGTTATACGTATTCGATTGAGAACAAGACGCTTGATCTGCGCTTGCGTTATATTTGCAATGAATGGTGATTCAAACCGCTGCCACATGGTGTGTTTACGCTCATTACAATAGCGATTAAACGGGCGGAAATACACCGCAATCTTCTTTTAATTCAGACAGTTCAGTGTAAGATCTTTCTTTGTTGATGTTGAAGACATTGCATCGTTATGAATACATTCTTATCTATTAAATAGAAAGGTTACGCGTCTCAGTGTTTACCTTCCTAGCCATATCAGAGCGAAGAAGCAATTAAAACCTGCGCCTTTAGCATGTCGTAAAAACAGGGATCAAATTAGAGGTTAGATTTTGAGACATCGTTAGGTCTGCTGTTATTAAATGGCGACGCTATAGTTTACGCTATAGGTGAACGCTCTAGCGTCGGCTCTACGTTCTTCTGTTTTACAGATCTCGCTCTCTGCCATTTTGCTGGAATCTAAAATGTTAGCTTTTTATTGGTTGCTACTTATATAGGGTGGTTCAAGTCACCAGGATCGATCTAAAATGGACCGTAAAAATCGACGCCTGCACGTAGCAATCTAAACTTTTCGTCAAAGGTGGAATTTACAGGTCGGTTTTTTCTTGTAAAATTACAAAGCGTAGCTCTCTTTCTGTGAAAAATAAGGCCCAGAAACTTGCCAGGGTCTACGGCGGTCAGCAACGCAGACGACAGGGGTCCAGTAGCGGGGTGTGTTTGGCGTTCGTATTGATAGATGGCGCTACCTCCTTTTCGCAATGGCTCGCGACCACCGTGGTTTATTAAAATGAATAGAATCTTTTTGAAATGTACCTTCGGTCAAAAAATAAATGCGAACAATAAAAGCAAAACTTAAAGTAAAAAAAAAAAAAAACGCGTCTGCATAACGGCGGCGCTTTTGCTGCCAACGGATTTTGTCTGCGTGTCGTCTGCTATCTTTTGCTGGTCGGCTGCACCTTCAGACGCTGCTCCCGACGCCATCTATCAATACGAACGCCAAACACACCCCGCTACTGGACCCTGTCGTCTGGGTCGCCGCCCGCCGTAGACCCTGGCAAATTTCTTGGCCCTATTTTCTACTAAAAGAGATCTACGCTTTGTAATTTTACAAGAAAAAACCGACTTGTGAAATACGCCTTTGACGAAAAGTTTAGACGGCTACGTGCAGGCGTCAATTTTTAAGGTCCATTTTAGATCGAGCCTGGTGACTTGAACCACCCTATATATATAGTCAAAGCCGTTTTTAGAGTATAAACCAACTCAGATGTTCAAAACGCAAATACCAGATTGTGATCACTGAAATACGAGTCTTCGATATGCGTTTGTGTACCGTGTCGTGTCAAGTTGATTCCTAGAATGACATTCTGTATGTAATCATCGCAGTGCCACTTCGCTGTACCGTTTTTTTTTGTTGTTTTCGTTTGTTTTTCCTGCTTAACATTAACAGCAACCTCGTTCACCTCATTGGCGTCGCTTTAAAGCGAGAATCGATAGTCTCAATTTAATTTCCTTCATTAAGCTAATTTTTGTTTCCTACAGTCACTGAAAATATGAGAACGGCGCGGGGGGGGGGGGGGGGGGGGCGATTGCAGTTGTCGCACCTCCAGCGCAAGCTTTCCTACCTTCAATAACGCTTCGAGGTCCAAATAAGCCTCGAGCGTGCACGCACAATCAAAGCACGGAGGAAGGCAACGAAGGCTTGCTGGAGGCCGGGAATTCAAAAGAGACGCCCTGCCGTTCTTATTCTTTCGGTGACTATGGTCCCCCATGACGCACCCGGAGTCCATGGCGACGGGCTTGCTGGCTCGCCTTCTCGCGTGGCCTTCGTGGTCGTTCCGGGAACAGATGGCGCTTTTCCCACCGGGCGCTTCTGACGATGTGCTATACAGATGTCCGTCCCATACGAAGTTGAGGAGCGCGGAAAATTTTTGTTTTTGTCCTGGGCAGCAAGCAGCACGAGACGGGAGAGCGCCATGAGCGATTCGTGGAAATCGGGAGGGAGCGCATCCATTAGAAGAGGTACGAGCGACAAGATTATCCACAAACCGAAACGGAGTGCCACGCTCGAGTACTGGCTAAGTACTGCGTACTTAGCCAGAAGATTGACTACACATTTCGAGGTGGTAAAGGTCTGGTGGGCCTTATATATGTAAAGTGATATAAAACAACGAGAAACAATAGTTTAAATAGGAAGAAAAAAAATCTGGAGGACTTTCACAGACAACCACACCCTTTCATGAGTATGGTTGTGTGTGAAAGTCCTCCGTGTTTTCAATCTTTCTATTTTAAGCATTCATAATCACAACACGCTCGCCTTAACCAGTACAACAGAGAAGACAGCGTCTTTGATTTTATTGTTGTTTCTATTCTTCAGCTTTTATTTTGAGCATATGAGCAGACCTGGCGATAAAACATGTGTCTAAAAGGGAAGTCGACGAATGGTTACCCTCTATTTTAATATAAAATATCTGGGTGCTTATGCAATATTAGATAATCTCACTATCTATAGAACATTTTGTCAATTTGTTTATTTTATTCAAAGCCAGCGAAGGTCACACTTATTGGTCAGAATGACCCATATATATCACCAAAATACCACTTGTTGCTTTTGGGTGTGCCCTCTAAAATAACAGCACGCTTCGCATATTACTTTTTTTTTTGTTTTTTGTTTGGTACTTCGAGTATTAGGGGCTTGTGCAGTAATTCTTCAAGACTGCGACATTTAGCGATAGGGAAAGCTATCTGTACAATGATATCTACCTTGTATATTCGCTGATAAATCTCAGTTATGGGGAACTCGCTAAATACCACGACGTCTCTGCTCTTCAGATTGATGTTAATAATGCCACCCAGAGACCCGAGGACTGGCTCATGAAGCTTTGCAAAATCTAGATCTAAGATAGTGCCCCCAAATGACGCGTTGCTACTAGTGCATGAACTATCCTACGCTATTTTTTTTTTGTTCTCCTAGAAGTACATTTGTGTTCTAATAATCAATCACATCTCCTGCAATATACAAGTCCAACTTGTCACTGGCAAGGCTAAGCACATATTATGACGTGTGAAACGGAATTGTTCTCTGACACTTTTTGTCTAAACGTCATCATAAAACTCTTCGTCGTACTACTATTGCATGTGCAGCCCCCATGGGAAATCTTGCTATCGCCCTTGCATCAGCTGCACAATCCGTCTGAGCTCCCTGCACTCGCTTCGTATTTCCCGAGCCCAACTCAGCCCAAACCAGCATCATCTCAATGAAATCAATAAAATGTTTGCCTATAGTTCTCTGGAGAAGCATATTTTACCTAGGTTTTCTCACAACATATAATATTATAACCCAACATATTGTTGAACGTTCTCTTTAAAAGTCTCTTATGTGCCGCCGCGCACCGGTCATAAGCTGGAAGTACGAATCTCCCATTGTAACACCTTTTCTACCATTTTCCTTCCCAAACACCTATCAATTGCAATCGCATTTTTTTCAAATCATAGTCTTAACCACTGACACTTCTGTTCTCACAATTTTTAAATTTTAGTTTATGTATTTCATACAAAGTCTGTCGGTATGCCTTTTCAATTCTCGTGTTTCTTAATTTATTTAAGTGGATAATTATCCCATTCCCTCCGTAATACATCGACATAAAAACCATTCTAGAGATTCCCAATACCTTTTAGCCAATTGAAACCTGCGGTTGGTTGACAACCAGGGGCTCTTATAATCGTACGACATAATATTATTAACACGATTCACAATTACGGCAATTTCTTTTAATTATAAGCACTTCGGGAGCAATAATCGCGAGCAGTTCCGCCGTGCTCGCTGAGCAGGAGAACCGGGTGACCCTCACTAGAGCGCTTCCCGTTCTTGCCGCGGGAGGGCGAGCAACGAGCTGTAGATTCGAATAGGTGCATAATAGCGAGTTCGTTTCACGGCACTTGTGCCCACGCGTGCCCACTCGCAGCGTGGAGCGGGTTCGTGTCGGTCGGCACTTTACGAGTGCTTGCACTCTCCGAGTTCGTTTCATCGCTGACACCCCACGCGTGCATGCACTCGTTGCACCGAGAAAATCGAGAGTGCGCCAAAATGCAATCCCGTCATGCCTCGCTCCGGCGAGGCCGGCGAGGAGCGGGAGCAGACGACGAGGGTTCGTCTGCTACGATGTGTTGCGGAACTGAAAGGAGAAAAAGTAGATTTTCTGAACGAAATCGTGCCCCGCGGTCAACGGAATCAAACGCGAGCTTGAGTTGTGAGCGTCTGCTATTTCAAGAAGGAAGCAATTGACAAACCGTGCCTTATTTGGACGTTTTAAGTCGCTCTGTTGCCGTACATACGCTGAAATATGCCAGTGTGTAAAGAAATGCTCAGAACAAACGCATCAGCGGCCCCCTAGATGTTTATCACCATTCGTGTGCGGGTGAAAAATTGAACACTAGTCGACAAAACTCCCCCAGCAGAAACCTCTGACCGCCCAATAAGCACCAGAGAAAGCTAAATATAGTGGCTTTACCCGAAGCTTGGGCAACATCATCATGTTTAAAATTTACCTACGTCAGCTAACTTGCCCCGTCGTATTTTGTTCGAGAAAACTCTCGCTCTCGACGCCCTAACCAAGGCGAATAACTGATTCACCTGTAATGACGATCGAAATCGAAAGTCCCACGAAAAGTTTTGCTGGATATTCAAACAGACTAGTTTTGAGCCGTACCCATTCAGTGGTTCACGCATAATACCATGCTGAAACGGATGAAGCTTCTGCTTGGAGAGCATCATCAGTTTTCTTCAGTGTAAACGGTTATAAGAATTGAAAAATCGCACCCAGCTGCTTTGTAGACAGCTGGTTGCGGAAATTTACGCCGTCTGTAACTACCTCTACGACAGCCGAGTTGCTTGAAGTCATCGCAAATATAACCTACAGGTTGCAGCGACCAACGCGTGTAGATAAGCGTTGGTAGCGACTGTATTCTCGGATTCCCACCCATCACTCCGAACAGAAAGGCACTAGTTCCGGTTTGAGGTCGGTACCTTTTCTACAACATAGATGGCGGCAGCATCAGTCTTCTACACTCGGTGCATTTGGCGAGTTCGTTTGAGTCCAGTTCTTCGTGCAACACTCTGCGGGTGTGATGCATTCTGGGAGAGAACTCGAACGGTGCCAGTGCGTGTGAAACGAACTCGCTATAAGAAAAAGAGAAAAGACCTAGTATCGTAGAATCAGAGAACCTAGGAAACAAAAGGCGATGGGGCGGTGCGATCTTAGAATAGGGGAAAGACGCGCCGTGCCTAATCTCGAATCCGCGATCCTCGAAGAAGCGCGTCCCCATCCCGAGTAGACGCCCCGGAACGGGGAGGATTTATGAGCGTGGTAGCGCTGACGCGACCACGCGTATCAGCGCCCATGTTTATGCGATTGGTGGCGAAAACCACCGCGCAGGCTGAGTGCACGACGCCGGGAACGGTGAGCCGTCCGATAGCGGTGGATGTTCCACCCCCTTCGTCATGTCCGCCTCCTCTTTTTTACTGTTTTTTTTATATCACTTCCGTGTGTCCTCTATTTAATGTTTGTATATACTTCCTTTAGTTTTACCCCCCCCCCCCCCCCCCCCCACTGCATATAGGTAGGCGTGCGATAGGGGGATGGTGGTCGACGCCGCGTCGTCTAGTTTAGCGTCTGCTCTCCTTTGCCACCTTCCATTTATCTCCGATCCATATATCGCTTCCCGCCCTTCACGAATGCTTTTGATGTATTCTGTTTTATGGTTTTATTTTCAAAATAATGTTGCTTGGGGGTTTATTTCTGTTTTGTTTTGTTATTATAAATTTGCTTCTTGTTTCTGTGCATGATCGTTTGTTTCGTCGTTTTCAGCTAGTTCGTAACTCGAAAACACTAGCGTGGAAAAAAAAAAAAAAAAAAGGAAGAGGGGGGGGGGGGGGGGAGACTGATTTTAACATTTTCAGATCCTTTTTTTAACGTTTTATATATAAATATGGCTGGAGGTGTGCTTGCGTTTGTATGGTTGTGTGCGGTGTGCTTTAAGGAGTCGACGATATGTCAATGCTGATGTTATTCGCAACCCGCCAGTTCTCGCAGCGAACGGTCGGTCCTTGTTTTGAGCGGTTCGCAAAGCCGCATGTCTTCAGTGACTTCTCGTCTACAATTCACCGTTTCGTCACTTGACATTCTTAGTGGCACACTCGGGATTTTTTTTTTTCTGTATCTTTAGCTTCCATTTAATGGGTGAAGATTTCTTACATTGCTCAGAGGCAAACGCGAGCAAAACCTTTCTTAACTTTGAACTTTGAACTTTAAAAATGTCGAAAGTTAAAAATAAACGCCGCAACGGGGTGAATACAAAAAAGAAGTCTAGTATAAACGATTGTACGAAGGCTGGTCCTCCAAGTCACACAGGGAAACACTGTTAAGCCGCGTTAGCATTCCTAACACATCATACAACGGAGAGTGTGCAGACACCTTCTCAGTATGCGTATATGTGAAGCTTCGAAACATGGTTGAGGCGTGTCCGCAGATAGTTCTCTCATGATGTCTGCGGACAAACTCCGTGGTTTTTGTGTGCAGGACGAATGACTAGTGTAAGGAAGACCAGCGGAGCTGTACAATGGAAAGTAATGGCTGGCCGCAAGTCGGCAAGCCAGAATGGAAAGGCTGCCGCCATCTATGAGCGACGGCGGCAACCAGATACGTGGCTTGCCGCCGTCGCTTATAGAGGGCGGTAGGTGTCCAGAGCTCGGGGTCTTTATTTCTTTGCGGGGCACACGATCTGGGGAAACTAGCCCTTAACAGCTTCGCTATAAAAAACTGCTCTACATTATGAGAAATGGGTAACAGGAAAATACTGATGTATGATATATGACGATGCGGCTTTAGTGAAATAACTGCTTTACATTACGAGAAATAGGTGATAGAAAAATGCGGACTCCGCAGTGCGTGCGAATGCCTACAAGACCGAATTAGGTCAACGAAGCTTTTATTAATAAAGCTAACTGGAACGTTTTTTTGTTGGTTTATTTCTGCTAAAATACTTTTGTAGCGACTCGCGCACGACTTCCACTCACGTTCATCTGTCACTTCTCCACATAAGTAGTTGATTGTGTAGGCAATTATTGCCGCACCTGAAGTGACAATAACCGTCGCTTATGCGAGGCGATGGACATCTAGAAGGGGGTACATTTCCGTTATCCCTTGTCTACAGCTTGGGGAAATGAGAACGTGGGAGTAGAGAAACAATCGTCATCGAGGGGTGGTCACTTGACAGACATCAATGCTTTGAAGAGCGAAAGCTTGCGCTGGGAACCTCCTGGGTTCGATCAACACCTCCCCCGCCCGTTTCGATCTGGATGAGTGTCGTACCGGCACGCGTACGTGTAATCACTACTGCGTGATGCACGTTAAAAACCCCAGGTTAGCGGCCGTACTGCACTAGCTAAATTTCTCATCTACAGCTAAGAGACCGATCACCCGTTGAGGCGTACCAACATCAAGGCTGTATAAACATACAAAGCAAGACATATTTTTCATTGCTTTGAAAGAAGCATGGTTCATTCTAATACAGTGGTCTGAGATAACTATGTATGGTCCGAGAACACAGCTTCGTTTGAACAGACTAGCATCTTCTGGCTATGCCTCAGTATATCTGCACATTAACGATTACAATGTTTCTATTGACACGTACTTATTGTTTTAGGGGCGAAGCTCCTTAGGGGCTAGCCATGTCCGTATGTCCGTCCGCCGTAGGCCGGCGTCGGGTGCTCGTGCTTCTGCTCGTGATGATCACGTGCTCACGAGCACGTGAGCACATGCTCACGTGCTCGTGTAGGGCAAAAAAAATTGGAACAAAAAAAGATGAAAAAAATTATGAAAAAAGAAAAAGAAGAAAAAAAGAAAAAGAAGAAAACCACAAATTCTCCTACTGACATGAATGAAAAGGCTCAAAGAAAAAGAAGAAAAAAAAAGAGTAGGGGGTTCTGAGATGCCATCCCATCTGTCTGCTTAAAAAAAGAAAAAGAAGAAAACCTCACATTCTCCTACTGACATGAATGAAAAGGCTCGGCATGCTGCGGCTCGGCGTCTACGCAGACAAGCACCACCAGAGCTTCGCCCCAAGCAACATCATTCACCAAGTGGAGATGCGGTCAATTTTTAATGTAGATTATCAAATCACCATCTTCGGAGATAAAGGTTGCTTATTTGAAACAAATACAACCTAAAAAAATGCTGCTCTCCAAAAAACAAAGATAAAGAAAATGAGAGGCCTAAAAAGAATTACAGACAGAGCAGACTGTAAACATTAATAACATTTTACTTCTACTTTTTTATGATCCTGATATGTAACAGTGCATAAAAGCGTGACGGAGATAATGCCAGTGGCAAAAAAAAAAAAAAAAAATAGCACAATTTGGATTAATCGATCGGTTAAGAAAGAAGTTGGTGGTTAGAATATTAATCGTTTAGTCGGTGGGTGCGTTAATTCATTAATGCGACCCAAGCTTCAGTTCGTCATAGGCGATTTTGCAGATCAAAGCGATTTCGCAGATAAAACATTTGACAGCTAGGGGCATTGTAGTACTTCTATATGCTCTTTTTATTGCTTTAGTTTGATGTGTACGCATATACTGATTTAGAAGAGTCTTCGCTGATTTAAGAGTTTTAGATGAGCACGAGGTTTCTGTTTGAAAGCACACCTGGAAATTTACTAATTAAAAATAACATTTTTTAAAAAAATAACTAAGAACTTAATTTTACCGAACGCTATTAGTTTTCTAGATTATTCCTTTGGCAAATACAAATATGGCATAAAGTTTTTTTTTTCGTTTTTTTTTTCCTTTTTGTGCGATGCATACTCTTCGCAGGGGTGAAATATGGTTCGCATTTTGCAAGACACCCTTTATACAGGGTGTTGCGTAAAGTAGAACAACATTTCGTTACTAAAACGATTAATGTCATATTAGTTGCAGGATTTAGTGAGTATATAACGTTCGACATAATTAGCGGTTTCACTGGTTTTACACAACGAATTTCTAAATGGCAAAAATAAATGTATACTTTTATTTAGTAAAAGAAAACACCTAGTGGATACATAGAAAATTAGCAACCGAGTCACTTTCTAAAATACTTTAGGAACGTGCCGTTTTTTTTAATCACGTTACGTAAAACCTGAGTTTGAGCCCGCTGCCGTAATGTATGTACCTCATTGTCTACACCAACAAGCGTTCCTAACACCACGCCGGTGGGTGGCGCTGTTGTCGGCTCGGTCCATGCGCAAGCGCTTCACTTCGTACGAATATTTGTTTTTTCGCACGCGCAATGCACACGCCCAGTGTGGGCGAACGGTGACATATTTTTTTGTAAACAGCGTGTCAGTCTATTTGGCTGAGTGGTGCGGCTTGTAGAATCTGCCACCCAGCTTTCAGCTCTCTACCCACTCATTCACACTGAAAGCGGATCCGCGTTCGCAAAGCGGTTGCAAACGTGGTTGTATAAAGATCCCGTACAATTGCACGCGCACTAGATGACATCGAGTGCGCGTGTAATTGTATTGGATCTTTATACAACCGCGTTCGCAACCGCTTTGCGAACGCGGATCCGCTTCCAGTGTGAATGAGCGGTACGGGTTGTTGGTTTAAAGAAAAATTACAGCCAACAGTAAAACAGTATTCTAGCACGCGGACAGCTTAAAATTGTGCCTTCACTTGAAGCCACAAACATACTGCACGTGCCTTTTTTTAAAGTCACTTATTTTTGTGGGTTTTGATTATGCCCAGTAAAATTCCTAATGGGAAACATCGTGATCCGTTCTTCGTCGTTCTTATCTGCGAATGCCGCAATTCGATTGGCTGTCGAATGATAATTAGATGCCCGGGGCTGACCATTCCCTCCGTTTATTAAGCTGTTAATAAGTTAAAACTAAAACCCTAATTATTCGGAATGTTATGAGACTCTATAAATATACATTTTGAACATGACCCTTACTCTGCGTTGCGTTGTATTTATGGGAAAAGATTGGCCGGCATCCTGTAACACCCCGTGTATAAAATGCTTCCAGGCTACTCAAATGTAGCAACTTAAATAAAAAAAAACAACCTTGTTTTGTGTGCGAGGCCAGCCGAAGATTGTTTAAGAAGTCGATTTTCACTTGAAACTGTCTGGTTTCCGGACTATATTGCCCTTATTAACCCAAGCAAGTGAAGCTGAAAAAAAGGACGCCGTTTCCGTTTCACGAACTGTTAAAAACATAAACTTCAAAGCAAGTGAATAGAGCCGACGAACATCCGCACCTGCGGTTTTTGTTTGACGTTGTTTTGCTTTAACGAGCGTGAAAAAAATTCAAATATTTTCTGAATAATAATGAGGTTGAGTGGGGTCACTAGATGAGACAGAAAAACAAATCATAAACAAAGCAAGGCGCCAGTGAAAACAAAAGCAATTACTGTAGGTTATAAACTGCAATTCAAAGTGCCAGAGTGTACCGTTCACGAAACAAAACACATATCGTTGCTTACGAAAATTGTATTGATAGTAAATTATGACTATAAAGACTTTAAGAATTTTACGCTCAAGAATAAAGCTATGAATCCTATTGAAACAACATAGGCACAATGACGTAAACAAATCGTAAGGTCTGTTTGATCTAATGTTTTACTGATAAATTATAACTTTGACAATTACGGATGAAATCTTCCCAGAATAAGAATGATAAGTAGCCGGTTTGATATGCTTAAAATTTCATTTAGATGTGAATGGAAATTACTTCACAATCATGAAATAGATCAATTGACTTAATATGGAATATGCATGCTAACGAAATATAACGAAAATAATCCTGTATTTATAATTATGACAAAAAAAAAATGGACCTGTCAGGCAGTTGCAATACGCGAAAACACAGCGAAAACTAACAATCATTTAACACACTATATTCCCGGCCGAACGGATGATAAGAAAACGCCCAGCATAAGCCCTCTACGCTGACAAACAGATACGTACAATATGCGACTCACGAGAAGAAACGGTGCTGACGGTATCGTACGTGGTTGTAATTGAAAACTTGCGTATTTCGAGGGTTTGAGACACTCCTCATAACCTTTACATACAACACATATTGTCGACGTAGGTTTACTCGTCCGCTGCGGTGTTCTCACGCATGAATTAGGCTCATGTTTCGATACCGTCGCGCATTTTTTTTTTTTTTTAGGCACGAACAACGTTTACCCGTATAAACGTCGCGGGTGACATCAATATATTCTACTGTAAATCTTTCGGTTACGCTCACTCAGATATCACTTTGTCGACGCCCCATGCTGCACACCGCGCGCGACAGTATGGGTGAGTTTGATTTCAGTCGGCGGCTTTTGTCGAGCTCTCCGGCCCTCGCGACGTTGCAACGGATTCTCGTAGACGGCCGTGGCAGCTAGAACTAACAAACGCGACAATTTGGACCTTAACGAGGAACAACTGAACCGAAAAGAGCTGCGAGCAAAGAGAAGAAAAGAGAAAAATAAAAAAAAGGTTCTTCCCGAAATGCACATCCTGCGAAAGAATCAATACATTTACCGCCGCTCTCAGTAGTAATAAAGCGCGTCGATGCTAGTCTAACCTGGAGCCAACTCCCTCGGTCGTCGTCGTCGGGCAAGCAACGGAATCCTACGAAGCCTTTCCTCTCCATAAGATACAGGATAGCGCTCCCGGTAGGAACCACACAATCGACCCGAACTGGCGGTCCGGAAACGGAGCGAAGACACCCACCTTTAAATCTCCCGGCCCTTTCCAACCCGCGTCTCACGCGCGCAACCACCGGCCAAAAGGTGCACGCGCACCTCCTCCGCCGCGCGGGTTAAAACCTATCCACGGGGCTCCCCCCGAGCCCGCTGTGGGTCCCGCAAAAAGCTGCTGCGGCCAATGACCCCGAAGCTTCCCCCTAGCCTGCTCCCCCCAAAGTCCCCCGGGTCCCCACCGACAACGCGGACCCCATCCGAAGAAGGGCGACAAGGGGCGAACAAAACGGGCTTACCGAGGAGCGCCGGTCCCCGCCGCGCGGCACGAGAGATCGGCGGACAACTCACGGCCCGTCCGAGCGACGACCAACAGCGCCGTGCAGGCTCACCGTCCGTGCTCGGTCTGAACTCCGGCCCGACTAAGATGGCTGCCGCATACCGGGAACGCGCATGCGCGGTGGATGCTGCCTGCCTTGCGGTATCTTCCCCTGCGCGGCGGCGGCGGCGAGGGAGAGCAATATGGTGGCGAGGCTTTTTCCTTGGCGCCGCCATCGATCGCGGGAGCTCCTTGGCTCACAACGCGGCCTGGTCTCTCGCGTCCCGTCATCAAAGATGCATGACGCTGTGTGTTGGCTTGCTCGACCCCTCGGCCGGCTCTGGAAATTGGGGAGGGCAGGCCCCCGAGCCCAAACCGCCGCCGAGGCTGGCGCGGTGCGAAGCGGCCCGGCCCCTTTCGGGGTGCCTTTCGACTACCAGCATGTGCGTTGACAGAGCGCCCTGGCGGCGGCCGCTCTTCGGGTCGGGACTTGACCGTTGCGAGCGTGCAAGAGGACCACGAGACGTCGGCCGTTGCACAGCTGTGACGCTCAACTGCACTATGCATCGATGGACGACTGTCCGATTTATGTTTCCGGAGTTCATGGATGATGTTTGGACATCACTTGCGTCACCTTCACCCGAAGTGTTCGCCGAAGTGTTCTCACGAACCAAGTGCTCGCGCTTGGTGCCTCTAGAATGCAATCCACTTACCCTGGAGCTGTGAATTTGAATAATGAATAATATTAAAGGAGGGGGTTCTTTGTAACGTAAATTTGTCCGTCCGTGTACCCGAGCGTCTCCGCATACCCCATGGTACGTGACTTTACGTGACTCCGTGTCATCTCCTCGCTCGTGCTGTCACGTGACACCATGGCTGGACACCATAACGTCACGTGACTTTTAATGCTTTCTAAACACATAGGAACGATAGGTCGTTAAAAACTGCTTTCCGTGCATTATAGAACTTTGGACAGAAAGGTCGCCCGGGGTAAATTGGTTTTGTACGAGGATGTAGACTGCCGCAGAAGAGACTGCGTGAATACTTTTTGTCCAATAAACGTTTGTACTCTCCCATTTAAGTCTCCGCTTATGTATATATTACTTGATAAAAAACACACACACAAAAAACACTAAATGTTGAAGAAAGTCACCAAAGAGAGTACGGTGAAAACCATCCGGCATTTAGCGTACTCTTCTTGGGGAGAATTTAAATTCGAGGTTTAGCCGATGACGTTATTAATAATTCAGAAATAGATAGACTTTTGTGCTTACTATACTCATCGCAGTAAAGAAATTTTTTCTTGATACTTTATGACTCAGGTCATGGACACGCGTACCAATGCTCGTTGGAGAAAGTGCAGCGGTTTAAAGCCAGTTAAATGCACTAATGGGTTGATCGATCAAGGAGGGTTTTGGTCATCGCCTCTTTCCTTCTAATTATAGAGTTCGGTGCTCCGTAATCGTCGGAGTATTGCTAAAATGAGATGTGGCTCTATCGTCGCTGAACATAACAAATTTATCTAAATTTAACCACTGATACGCGTAAATACACGATACATCAGCGCGTTCCAGATTAAAGCCGCCGATAATTACCCACCCGCGCCCTAGTTTTAGGAGTCTCTCTTGGGGTAGCAAAACTGGTTCAAGCGCGGCCCTCAAAGATTATTATACTCCGTGCGAGCCATTCGATGTCAATACAGTGGCCACCAAAACCATTTACTATAACCTTCTACTGAAAATGACTATTAAACCCACACAAAACCTACGTCGGTGACGAGAACACCGAGAGTCAAGAAAGTAATAACAACTTTTGGCGTCGACTATAATGAAGTAGTGAAGCAACAACAAAAGAAAAAAAGTAAACGTCACATACCATACCCAGGCGATATAGTATGTGACGTTTACCGAGGCGGTGTTATCCAGGCGGGCGACAGTGCGTCTTCTATCGACGTAGTAGATTTGTTGTATTCTGTACCCCACGAGGGCCTCTTTGCGTCGGTGCCTGGGTGCATTGAGAGAAATGGTGTGCTGAAGTTTCAGAATGCTACCGGTGTCGGAGTTGATGCTTTCATGGAACTGCTGATGTTTTATCTCGAGTCGATGGTGTTTTTTTATTTACAAAGAGACGGTATTTGTATAGGCGCATGCGTAGCTCCCGTGCTACGTGACATTTTTTTAGCGAAAATAGATCAATCCATTAACGAGAGCTTGGACGCGAGTAGGGTCAACAGGAGTTTTAGATTCGTGGACGACCATCTGGTGGTAACTAAAAGGCCGGGAGGGATTTCTGAAGACAGCGTTGTGGATAGAGGGCTAGGTGTTTTCACGCGACACTGGGGGGGGGGGGGGGGCGTGAAGTTTACGCAGGAACTCCGCAATGGCATGTACTTACAATTTCTAGATCTCAAATTGAAGCTTACCGAGTATCGCGTGTGTTGGCTCTACTACCCACGCACAAAGAAAGGGCTCTTGCCTTACGACTGCGCCCACTCGAAGCTCGTTAAAAGGGGAATGGCGTCATCGTGCATGCAGGCTGCTCTAGAGATGTCGTGCCCCCACGCGCTACAGGAGAGCTTTGGCAGGCAGCTGGAGCGGCTTGGGGCAGCGGGCTTCCCAGCGTCTGTTCTGCTCGGGGTGGCGGAGAAATTACTGAGGAAGTTAAAAATGGGACCCCATCAACCCAAAGAAAGACCGAACAAAAGACCTCAAGTGATCCCTTATATGCATAAAAATTCTCACAATATGAAAAAGATAGCGGGCAGGTACGATGTGCCGGTCGTCTTTTCGGCGCCTAGTAAGTTGTCGCAAATTTGCCCTGCAGAGTGACTGACAGAGGGAGCAAAAGTAACGAGTGTTCTGTAAAACACAGAAATAAGTATGTTGATTGTGCGGTAGGAGTGGTGTGCCAAATCCCTTTGAGCTGCGGTCGGGTATACATACGTGAAACAGGTCGATGCGTCAACGACCGTGCGCGCGAGCATGCCCTGTCACTGCGCTCAAAAACGGGAGGACATCTGCCTTTACACCGTGGCACTTGCATGTGTCAGCCAAATTTTGAATATATTACGATTGTGGGCAAAGGGGGTGACAAAACTGCGAGAGAACTGCTCGAAGCGTACTTGATAGGAAAGGAGTGGAGTTGATAGGAAAGGAGTCAATGCATGGACACTCCAGCAGATCTGTCGTTCAGAAATTTAGCATTTTTAGAATTCGTTTCGTAGAAAAGCATTATAATACCCTCCCCTAACTTTACCCTCCATTATCCGCTAAAATATATCTGGAGGCTTATCGAGTAGTTATAGGTAAGATGTTATCAAACTCTATCTCCAAAAAGACAAAATATTTGTCCGACGCAAAAAAAATGGTTGTGCTAGTTTAATTTTAGCTGAAATTTAATTATTTTCCTAAGCCTCAATGATTGCACAATTGAAATTACATTTGCAGAAACTTACTCATAATTTTGCCAAGCTGTGTTTTCCTTTTACAAAGTCAAAGAGATGCCGCAAAATACACTGATCGTCTGAGTCGCAGCCCTTCTGCAAGCGCATGTGGCTTCGAGAGCGCCAAGAGTGCGCCAGGGCACTGACCGCGTATAGACGCTTTACACACGCGCCAGGCTGAGCCGCCATAGCCGACCTTCTCTTGTCTTACCGAGATGCCGAGCCACGGAAATGGGCGTTGACGAGCCTCCACAGAGGCCTATGCTGGGGAGAAGGACACAGTAGCACTTAAAGTGGCAATAACCTGTCCTGCTGTGGCAATGATGAAGTGAAGCGAACGGAATAAGAGGGCACAAAAACTGAAGGTCGGTTATGGCGGCGCCCATGCACAGGTGCTGCAAAGCGTCTATACGTACAGCTGTACAATCTTTAAAGTCCCAGCACCCCCAGCGGGGCGCACAAGATGTCCAATACAAAGCGAGATTACTTTCGGACAGAAAGGACACAACATGAAACAACACGATTTGATGTCAACATTCAATGTCTTATCACGGTTCATGTCTTTAATTTTCAAGAAAACATAAAGTTTGAGCATCCAATATTTTTTTTCAGTGCCGGCTGGCACTAATCGATCGCTTTTATTTTAGTCTTTAGGGGTAAAAACAACACGAACGGTTTTGCTGACGCTGTAAGTTAATACAACTGACTTTATTATATTTAGAGCTGAGCTCCCATACAATATTTTTAACGAAGTAGGCAAAAGAAAGGTACAACACGTGACTAATGTAAAACTCAGTATAATAAATTCTCAAGGGTCAGAAAGAAAACGGGCAAATGCATTTCAGTGCAGCGAAATGCTGTACATTCATATCGTTGAAGTCGGGTAGCTTTCCAAGGAAAATATTGGCAAATTAATCGCGTTGCTTTCTTAAAGTAATGCATTGTAATTAAGTAACCTTTCTGCGATAATATTATAATTTTCATTAACTAACTTTTTGACAATGTAGCTGTAATTGCAACGCAATTACATTTTCCTAGGTAATTTATTAATCTATGTCCTCCGTGAACCATCTTAAGATGCGAAGTTTCGAACTAAATTTGTCGCCCGGTTTTCTTCACGCCTGACACTCGTTCTGTCCGTCTTTCGACGCTGGTATCCTGGATTTCTTGTTGCTTCTCGAGTGAATGGCGTGTTATAAAGTTTCGGGACTTAGTGCACGAGTGACGCTTGTACATGTTGTGTAACGCTAGGGCTACTCACATCTGCGTTTGGTCGTTTCTTTGCGGGTGGTCGTGTATCAGCCTCCAGCGAAATGCGTTTCAAAAAGGCGCCCACATTGTGCTCTTTTTTTGATACCCACGAGCCTCATACCTTGTTCTAGATTGACGTCCTCATTCATGAAATGATAAAAAGCACACAAATACGCTTGGGTGTGAGTTCCGTAAGAGTCCTGCGGGAATTGCACTCAGCCACAGTCCCAGAAGCAAACTATTTTCCGGCAAATTACGTCATAACCGTATTGTGCGTATGTTTAGACAGCGGAAAAATAGTCAGCTCCAACTGGTCTTCTGATGTTTCCGCTGTAGATGGGGAATTTAGCCAGCGCAGTAGCCTCGCTAGCCCAGGCTATCCCGGGGTCTTTAACGTGCATCACGCAGTAGTTATTCATGGCTGCGCGTCTGTGCGATGTTCATTCAGGTTTGGAAATGGGTAGGAATAGAGACTAAGTTCAAATTCCCTAGGTACTGCGGCGCGATCTTTTGCTCCACGTACTCCGAGCTTCGGTGCGTCAGCACAGTCGGCCAGCGACAAAATGCCACTTCACAACAATGGGGCACCTCTTCGCACGGTTACGAGGCATTACTACCGGGGTCGGCCGCGGCACTCTGCCGTACACATCTTCAGCTTTAGCAGCAAAAAAACAACAAACCTTCCAACGCTGGAAGAGGAACGAGACAGATATGCGAGGGGTAGCGGCTGGGCGGCAGATTATATCCGGAAATGTCGTCTGCTACGATCGTTCACAATGGACCGGGAAAATAAAAAGAAAGATGTTTGCGCGAACTCGTAGGCAGCACGAGGGGGTAAACACGACACGATCGACCGGCGCGACCTTTTTTGGGACCATATGTTACGTCACGCTACTCCGTTGTTTCGACCTAAGTCTTTTTTCTGTTTTATATCTATATATATATATATATTATATATATATATATATATAAACATAGAAACGTGTTCGGCGATGCTATATAGCAAAAATAATTGACAAGGTGTCCCGACACCTCATTCAATCAATACCTTCGCCAATGATTTCTTTTTTTTTTTGGGGGGGGGGGGGGAGGTCAGCGTTTTTTTTTTAATTTTGGTGCTAGAAAGCAGGCTGACAATGGTGTACTTACCGAAATCCATGGGCCACTAAAGGTTGTTTATCTCATTACACTATGGCTGAGATATCAGTACGCTGTGTAATAGTGTATGCCGGAGTGAAAACCATTTGACTGCAATCGGACGCCTTGCGCCTCTTCACGTGCATAATTTTTCTGCATTTTCGCTGTTATCGACCATGAGTTATTAGACATTGATTAATATGCTATGCTTTTTTTGATTGCGTATATCGATTAAAACGTTTGACACAAGTTCGAGTTATTTGTCTCATCTACGAGATCTGTGCTTGCTCGACACATTAATGCACCAGTGAGCTTAGCTTTGTAGGTACGGTCACAGGAATATAGTGGATATTGTCAAAAATAAAATACGCAGTCAGCTGCTCTTACTATAGTCCTTCTCCGGCGTGGAGTGATGCTTATACGAGACATACTAGGGCAGGAATACCGATAGTTGAGAGATGCACGGAAATCGTAAATGTACATGTAAACTGGTTCTCTCGGCGAAGTGGCTAGGTCGCTCTACTAATTTTTGAACGCATCCAGCAGCTCATTTTGGAAATGCTGGACTCCTCAAATCCCTACCCTTGCCCGTTTCGATCTGAACGAGCATCGCACCGGCGTGCGGTCGTCTATCAGTACTGCGTGATGCACGTTTGGGCTCGTTCGGAAACTTGCAACAGAGTACGACCGAGCGAGACAAGACCGGTTTTTAAACCTCTTGCGACGGCGTAGCACCAGATGCTCTGCTGCGGAGCAGCTTCTAAGCAGTCGCAAGAGGCTTAAAAACCGGTCTCGTCTCATCCGGTCCTACACGGTTGTATGTGCGTTAACGAGCATTTAGACTATGAATTAGCAATCGTAGCGCACTGGCTAAATTTCTTCACAGCGGAATCACCAGACGGCTTATCGGGGCTGAATAACTTCCCGCCCTATAAACATACACAACGCAACGAAGCTACTCGGACTCGTCCACTAACACAAATGAAATAGCAAAAGATACAAGCGACAGCGATTAAAGAACGATATCGACCGGCGAGGATCTTCAAGCATGACACAAACGCGCTGGCTTATTTTATGTCCATCTATTTCTCCGAGGCTGCGTTGTTTGAGTCCTACTTCCAGGAGTTTCCGCTCGAGTGCTGCAGGAGCGCGTGCCTCGGGGCAACTGCCTGGGGACGCGCGTGCTCACCGTTGGCGCGAGCCAACATTTCCTCCGACGTGGCCCTCCTCCCACCCATCGTGCCAACCGAGGGTGCGGGGAGAGAGGGGACACAATAACCCCGGCTGCGCTTCGTTTGGCCCTACTTCATCGTCGTCCCCCGTCTGTCGTCTGTTTGCTGTGTTCTTTGTCTTTTTTGCTTGCTCGAGTGTTTGTTCGTGTGTTCGTCTTTGTTCCCGTGTTCCTGCCTTCCTGATTTTCTCTAGAAATCTCTCTCTTTCTCTCTTTTTTTTTTTTCTTACCGTTTTTGTTTTATACGAGGGCTGCGTATTCGGAAGCGCGCGCGTACCGGTCCGTTACCCCGAAAACTCCTCCAACAGCTCGCGATATGAAAAATCGGAACGCCGTCGTGTTTACTTTGCATCATTCTTTCGTTGTTGCAATAGCGCTGCCGCTTCTGCGCGAAAGGCGATGTTTGGAAGCACTCGGGAAATCGGCAATATGAAGTAAGGCAGATGTGGGTCACGAAAAACGATTTTCTGCGTTCTCAATGTTTATCTGACTATGCGCTCGCCTGTTTTAACACAGCGACAACCTAAAACAAATAAAAAAAACCGCTAGAGCCCAAGTGGAAAGACACCGCGGAATTCTGCTACATACGGATACATTGAAATAAAGTTACTTAGTACAATGTCAGGCTGAGGCCTGGTCTGGTGCTCTCTATTTACAATTACAATTACTTGTCACTACCTGTAAGATATGAGCAGTGAACAAAATGACCCTTCCTTTTCTGCTAAAAATCTTTGTATAACTAATTTTAACGCTAAACCTTCTTTGGCCAGGTGTTCGGCATTTCGTAAAGCCCCAAAAGTGAAGCCGAGATACAAGCGCAGCCACGAAACTTGACACTGATGGGTTTTTTAGTGTGTGTGGGCGGAAGGGGGGGGGGGGGGGATCGCAGTAAAAGAGCGTTTACGCCAGGCGGAAATCGAATCAGGAACCATTTAGATTATTAAAGGGATTGTCCGGTGATACCTGGAAGCTACTAAGTTTTTGCGCTGGTCACGATTAGAGGGCCTAAGTATAGTAATTTGTGATATTTATTTTATTAAAATACTCCCCAATATTTGTTAAATTAATTATGAACATCAATCCAAAACTTGACGCCGAATTTTGCAAGTATGCAGAGCTGATCGTGTTGTGGCTTCACATCAGGCATGGTAAAATCAGAGTCGCGGGCGTTGGCTTATTCCCGGTTTTTATCAATGTTGTTGATGGTGCGCAAAAAAATCATCGTCGAAGAATTGAGCTTTTCATAATACCGTAAACCCCGTCTTTCATAGAATAAAGTTATTTTACTGAGACAGCAGTCAAAAGCCGAGCTGGCTCTCTTTGCCTCATGTTACGTCAGGGCTTCCACTGTTGCCACTAAATACGCTGTTTGTTTTGCCGGTGCAATCTGAGCAGTTGGGCTCTGTTTAAGATTGGATTATTTGTGCGGCGGAGGTTTAAAAATTCGGATATTGTGTGGATGATATTCCTAAAAGCAATGACAATATAGTTCAATTGTTTTCTGCAAGTCAAAGTTTTACCGGACAATCCATTTAGGTGAGCGACTTACCAGCATGTCACGACTTTTTTTTTAAATTTATCGCCAGAATGCTTTTGTGCACTAAAGACTCATGCAGCCAAACATGTTTTCAACACACTAGTCGAGCTACGGCCAAAACAGGTTGATTAAATTGGTTTTAACGTGACTAGCCCGTCAAGGACAGGCAACCAATCCAGGACGTCTCCCAGTACCTGGGACGGCTTTCTCGAAGCAGCGTCTCTGGGAAGGCAGGGTGAAAGAAAGTTCTGTCAAAGCTAGCGCACGAGCGGAGTGGCGTCTCAAGTCATAGCCTCCTCTATACTCACAAAGCCTGGCAGTTCGAAGACGGAGTCATAGACACCGCGGTTGCAGATTTGGAGCTCGAGGATCTGGTAGCACAGAGCGTTTCTCGGGGAACCTGTACGTCAGCGCACAACTTTTGCTGCGGCGAAAACCCGAAACATGGCTTTCAAGCCCATCGAGAACAGAAGCGGTAGCGCGAGGAACGCGGGGAGCACGAGCAGACATTCCATCGCTCGGGAGAAGTGTGTTTCGGCGTTCCGCCGCAGCGGGGCGCCTGTCACGTGACTCTCCTCTCATCCGTTGCCTGCCGCTCTACCTTTTCAATTTCGGCGGCCGCTTCTCGTGGCAGTCTGCCAGGCTTTGTGAGTGTAGAGGAGGCTATGCTCAAGTCGAGTCTCAAGCGGTCGCGCCCTTGGGCTTGGCTGACTTTCTTTCACCTAGTCTCAGCTAAGACGCTGTTCCTAGCAAGCCGGTCCTAATACACTTCTTGAATTTTACGACGCTCTGAGAAAAGTACCGGAACACAGGCTGTACGTCTACATCGGCATGCCTCACTGCCATGCGGCTCTTTCAGGTACGGCGTAAGCCAAGAAACGTAACTGAATCATACGACGCACAATACGTTGAGTTAACCGGCAGAAAACGTATCCCATGTGCAGTTAATGAAATGTCCTTTTTCATGGTACCCTGCAGCAGATCACAGTAAAAAACTGCGTCGCAACAATCTAAGAACTCATGTTCTATAGGTTTGCACGATAAACAATTCAGAGTCCTGAGAACGATGATGCCCTTTTGATGAAATTATGTCTTAACCGAATATGTTCCAGCTTGAAATTATAAAAAAAAAGTTTTGACATTCGCGGAAATTAACATGTTTTTTTTTTTTTTTTTCAGGCGACGGAGTACATTTTGTTTCGGTAATGTAGTGTATACCGTTCGATAGAATTGAGGCAGAAAACACATTTCAGTTAAATCATTTGTCAGAACTTTTCGCGAAGCAGTACTCAGGTATTCCAAAGAAAACCTCGCAGTGAACAATCTGTACGCACAGACAACTTTCTTTAAGTAAGCACCCAGCGGCCCAGTAGCCCTGTCGCTAGACGAAGCGACAAAACTGGGCAAAGCATCTGACAACTGAACTTGAAGAACAAGAAATAAAAGTGGGTCATTTCAATCGCGCAAGAAAAGAAAAACGATTAACCGCTTGACGATTGAAGAGATGCGATAATGATAGTCCACCACATCGAACGCGTCGAAACAAGTTCAGTCGACTGGTGCACTCCCAGGAGGAGGCCCATACATAAACCGAAAAGGCTCGGGGAAACCTTTGTACGGCGATGCGAGAAAACAATGTAATAGCTGTAGAAGATATCACAACTTTGGAACAAAAAAAATTACATACTGTAGCGCGCGTAAAAATTTACATATAGCGTCCAGCGCCGTGCCTTCTCACGCAGCTTATATATTTATTCACGCTAAAGACTAGCGTGATCGAGGTAGTACGCAAATAATACACCCATGTAGCGAGTCGGCAGAGATGTCCATTCAATATTTGCGAAAAAAATTAGGTTTCAACGTCCACTCCCCGTGCCAGAAACTTAAACAGTTTTCCCAATTTACAGCACATTCAGTTTGCGCACAAAACGTTTTCGTAATTTCTAGCTTGTTTTTTAACACTCACATCGCCGTTAGTTGAGGTGCTATTTGCGGGAAAGCCCTGCGGGGTATCCGCTTTGCGTCCGGCAGGTGGAAACCTGACACCCCCTGTCACACGTCTGTAACTCCCGGCTGTGCGTTAGTATCTCCAGTCCAGGAACTGCTATTAAGTGTATACATGCCACGAGGTAAGCCAGTCGCTAACCCAAACTAACCGATGAAGACGCCGAAATCGTAGACGCCACGTGTTTCACATGCAGCACCAGTGCCCATCAATTTGCTTTGCATTTTAAAAGAACAGAAGTCGAATATTGGTATTATAATTAAAAAAAAAAAAAAAACTGGTCGTTTCCTTTCGCCGTGTTTGGTTGTAGGGGACTGTCAGTTAGAAAAAAAAAATTACCGTTTGAAGTGGGAGTATTTTTCTTCAAAACGAGTCTTGCAAATTGTTATCACAGTCTAATTATCAGGCTGAAAAAGAGTAAAATAAATACTTCATTTTCATTTTCTTTTCTTTTAATAGAAAATCAAAAGCAAAAGGTAAACAGCTGGATTCCATTTAAAAGCAAAGTAGATCATTTTATAGCTTGCCAACAATCACGCCCCAGCTCAAATGAGGCAGTGTCGAAGGAGTGTTGATGTCGCTTACCTGAATGTATTCTCGTGTCGTCACAGTTTCTGTTCTCTAAAGCCGGGGTCACGAGCTCATACATCATACAAAAGACAGTCTGCAAACACGAGTCACCGCAATATCCGTGCTTCGAATGCCGCGCGTCAAGTTTCCTCCTTTTAACTCATAGCCATGCGGCATTCGAAACAGGGACATCGCGGTGACTCGCGTTTGAATCTGCATCCAGCCTCTCTTTTGTATGATGTATAAGCAGTGTGACCCCGGCTTAATGATATGCAGTAGAATGCCCAAAAGACCTTACGTAAAACCCAAATTCTATAGATTTATAACGAAACATAGCGCTTTTTTAAACGATTTTCTTCTGTCCGAATCTCATAACATGTGTGACTAATAGCACATGACATGTAACCTGAAATACGAGTACTTTATACTTTTTGAAAGCTCAGAGGTCGCGACGAGTGACCAGAAAGAAGGAAACTCTCTCTCGATTCGTGCTTTCCATTCGGGAAAGAAGCAGATCTTCGTCCTTCTTGCGGGGTGCAGTTCAGAGACCCGCCCCTTTGGAAAGAGAAGGGGAGGAAAGCGCTAAAGAGAAGGGAGAGAAAAAAAACTGGGAACCGGTTTTCTGCCCTATTATTTCCACACTTCTTGCTTCAGTTTTTTTGTTTTAGAGCGCAGCTCTTAGGCGCCCTTTTCCGGCTTGAGCGGCGTCGTCGTCGACGTCGGCGTAACTGGGCGTTGCATTATGGGACATCTCCTATAACGACGCCACGAGGGTCACGAGAGAGAAGGAGGAGGGAATTTTGTGGAACAAATTTTCCGCTAAATATAGCGGAAAAGTTTTCCTGCTACATTTAGCGGAAAAATTTTCCCATTAAGTTTAGCGAAAAAATTTCCCCGCTAAATTTAGCGAAAAAAATTGCCCGCTAAATTTAGCAAAAAAATCTCCCCGATAAATATAGCGGGAAAATTTCCCCGATAAATTTAGATGAGAATTCCCCCCCTAAATTTAGCGGAAACATTTTCCTGCTCAATTTATCTAAAAAAAATCACCGCTAAATTTAGCGGGGAATTTCCGCGCTAAATTTAGCGGGGAATTTTTTCCGCTGAATTTAGCGGGAAATGTAGCAAAACTTTCCAGCTAACTTAAAGGGGAGCAGGAGAGGAGGAGAGGAGGGGCATATCGTCCCCTCCACCCCTCCCCCTCCTCCTCCTAAAGAGCTGCGCTCTAATTCGGCATTAAAGGGAGTTGTAAACGTCTTTTATTTTTTTTTTTTTTCAGCGAATACTTTATGAGCATTATCAACGTAGGGCGTGGCGAGTTACGCGAATCTCATTATCGTTCCGCAGCCAATATGCAGTTTTCGTAGATCGTTTTCGGTACCCGGAACCTTGACCTTGACTGTAAAGTCAAGGCCATCGGCGCGCAGGCGCAGTAGTGGCTTCTTCGTCGAGGAGGGCTTAGCGGAGGGGGAAACGCGGTCTAGGAAAACTCTCTAATGATATTGCGGCATTAGCCGTGACATGAATGCTGAGGCAGCGGCTAGAAAGTCTGCCTTAAGCCTCTATCATACTGGTAATACTTCGTAAAAAAATAGTTTGCAAACACTGCCATAGGCGTGTTTCTTCCTTGTATGACGGTCCTGTAAAATTGTCCATACAATAAACAGTATTTAGACATGTTACAAGCATAGGTATGTATGAAGCACATGTGCTCCGAACATGCTTGAGACCCATCTGCAGATAATGCTGTCATTATGTCTGCAGCAAGTCCATCATGTACAGTGTGTCACAAAAAAAAAGTTTACAGGTTTTTTTTTTTTTACCGCAAAAATAAACTAGGCATCGCTGAACGCTCATTCTCCGCAAAAACGTAGCGTTAGAGGTCACAACCAGATGCCAAAGTTTCAGCCCGACCCGATCCCTTATTCAAAAGTTATGAGTGATTTTCTGAAAAGTTCAATGGGAAAATGGCGGCCGACGGAGTTTTCGAATACATGGGGCTCTGTGGCACCAGAAACCGAAAACGGGCAAAAATGGGCTCCATTTTCTTATTGAAATTTTCAGAAAATCACTTATGACTTTTGAATAAGGGATCGGATCGCGCTGAAACTTTGGTATCTGGTTGTGACCTCTAGCGCTACCTTTTGCGGAGAATGAGCGTTCGGCGATGCCTAGTTTATATTTGCGGTAAGAAAAACCCTGTAATCTTTTTTTTTTTTTTTGTGACACCCTGTATGCTCTACGAGCCGCTTGCCTGCTGCTTCAAGGATCTTCTGCCCTTCCGAACACTCACGACGCCTCGTGAATTGAACCGATACAGCAGGTATACGATGATGATCCAGATCGAAGCGGGCAGGCACGGGGATCGATCCCAGGATGACTTATAGTTATAGTTCCACTGAAATTTCGTTGGAAGTCGAAGTTACAAACATGAAAAGATTGCGAAGCTTATATACTGTTATACACCGCAAGCACCCTGGGGGCCTATAAGGTGTCGATGCGGACGTGGCGAGAGATCGGTGACCGAGTGGTTTTTAGCGCGCCGCGCAGCTCGGAGCACATGGAGCGAGAGCTCGCGCTGGAGAACCTGGGGATCTCGGGCTCATTCCCCACTCCTGCCAGTTCTGATCTGGATGAGTATAGGTGAGCGGCGTTTGGCAACTTCCGGTTCTTTAGGAAATTTTGTTTAGCAGTAAACAAACGACGACGTTGATCTGCAAGCCTGTCTAAGCATGGTTCTAAAAACTACACTCTAAAGGTTTCAGAATTATGCTTGCACAGGCTTGCAGCTCATTGTCGTCATTTGTCAACAGTTAAACAAATTTCCTAAAGGCCCTGTCACACTGAGGCAACAGTTGGACAACTCTATCCCGTAACACGAGGAAATCGTGTTGCCGATGACCCTGTCACATTGCGGCAACAACAACAATCAGGCAACATGTTGCTGCCACCCGGCCACCGTGATCGTGCTGTCCGATTTGTTGTCCGACAAGCCTTTCACACCGCGCTGGCAGCGGGGACAACAGGGGGAGCACTCCGCCATCTTGATTGGTTACCTTCGTTCGTGTGCGGCGCAGAGTCGCTGGAAATGACTCTACAAAGTGCTAGTGCGTTCGCCGAGCCGGAAATTACCACGAGACGATATCAACCAGTGACTGTGATTAGAAAACTTGACACGGGGAGTATTTTTCACCCTTTATTTTATCAAATGCTTTCCATTCGCTGACAAAGCAGATAGCCTTAACTGAGGAAGACCGTATGAAGTGCTTCTGTCCGGTTCTTTTCCGGTAATAGCCCAAAGCGTCTTTTGTAGCGTGGTGTTAGCTGAACTGACAGTGCTAAAAAATGTGACACCAACACGATCGGCCTTCATGACAATCGGTGAAATAAATATTTTGCAACGCTGTCGTTTTGCGTATCGCCTGCTATGTGATCGCTTCCTCCCTCGAAACGTCCTGGGTATTTTTGAAACAAATCAAGTGTCTGGTAGCGGCTGTTTCCAAGTTCCAAGCATCAACAGTCATGATCGAGTGGTCGCTTTAATGCTTCGATTTTTTAATCTTTGCTTTCCTTGATTATTTTAATTATACTTTATCAAGTGAGTAGGCATGCCATCTTATTTCACTAGCAGTAATGTGAGCTTGTCTCTCGTAAGTTTTAATTTCAACACCAGTCTGAACGCTCGCGACCGTAGCTGTGACCATTTCGACAATCGATTTCCGTAATTGCGCAGTAAAAACGTTCATCAAACATATTTTAGCTGCACGCCAGCCTAATTATTGTTAAATAACGTCTTCGGAGCCTTCATTTGAGTAAGACGTTATTGATAGAGAGCTAGTTCTGCCATCGGAGCTATCTCTCTTGCCGTGCTGCCGGCCCGAATTTCGCTCAGCCAGCAATCAAGGGAATACACGTTGTCCAACACAAGTTGCTGCTGTTTTCGTTGACGAAAGCTGTCATACCGAGGAAACATTTTAGTTGTCATCCATGCTGTCCTGCTGTTGCCGCGATGTGAGAGGTTTGTGGAACAACATGGGGAGCGAGCAACAAGTTTCCCGACTGTTGGACAACGTGTTGTGCTGCTTTTGCCGTCGTGTTGCCTCAGTGTGATAGGGCGCCAAACGCCGCTCACCTATTCGCGGCGAAAAGTTTGGGTATCGCCGTCTGGTGGAACATTTTTGCAACCCAGAGTGACGATACTTCAACTTCCTCTGCTGGTGCAAGCACGTGCAATGCCAAGCTTGACTATGCACTATGAAAATTAAAACAGAACTGGGTGGGTAGCACGTGCACTACGCGTAGTGAGGCAAACTGAATCGCCCCTAGCGAGATTTTCACTGCGAATAGTACCAGCGCGCGGATGAGTATGACTACTGCGTGGTGCACGTTGAAATCCTTAAAACCTGAAACACATGTGAGCAAACATTGCATCGCATCTCGCCGGCAAGCAGCGGAAGTATATAGCAACCGTCGCTAACGCTATTACGGGACGGCACGGCATTGGCGGTTCCTATGGTTACGTCTCTTGGCGACGCGACGCTACAAGATTCTTGCTCACATGTGCACTAGAGAAATTTCTCGTCTAGAGCGGACACAAACAGACTCCTATTTTGGCGGAGTAACTTCACGCTGTATAAACATACAGGCAACTCAAATATGTTTAATGGGTATTGTGCCGGCGCTCGGTTGAGTAATCACTACAAGATTCACGTAAAGAGCCAAAGTGGCCAGTCGTACTGCTATGGCAAAATCGGAATATGTGTTTTTAGATATTGATATATATTGAGATATTGGACGCCATATTAAAGCAGACGACCCGATTTCTAAACCTCCAAAGAACACAGTTAGGTTAAAGGGGCTTTTAACTCCGGCAGCTGTTATACGAGCGGAAATCAACTATCGTCCCTCACAAAGTTACATAATAAAAAAAATTATAAAAAAACAACAAAAACCAGATTTGATCTACTTGCGTGATGTAATTGTTCTGCAAGTACAGGTGCTACCCGCGCGTTGTAAATGGACTCTGAAAACGACACTTTTAATCAAAGTAACTCGGTGGTGCGGCGGCTCCTCTGGATTAAGTTGCCTAATACAACCCAGGATTTTCGTCTCTTACGAGTACCAGCACTATTGGTTAGATGAACAGGCGGGACACGTAGATGTCCGGGAGACCCAACAGCACCTCAATGGGTCCGTTAAACCGATTAGTGCAGCGCCGCCATTTTCCTTCGAGGGCCGCACACGGCGAGCGCATAGAAACCCACCAAGAGGTCCTCTATTTGAACCGACTCAGCGTCCTGTTGTTAGTAAAGCCGCAGTCACACTAATTGTACACACCATACAAAAGACACGGACTTTCTCCGCAGAGATAATGACAGAATTATCAGCGGACATGCTTCAAGTATACTTTCTAAGCATCTTTGCTTTATATATGTATATGTATATAATGTCGAACATTTCTGCAGACAGTTTTTTGTTACATCAATGTGAAAGGACCGTTATAGAAGGAGGAGACCTGTCTCAGGCAGTGCCCGTAGATTGTCTTTTATATAATGTAATGGCGGTGTGACCGCGGTTTAAGGCTGTGTCATTTCAATGGTTATAGTTTCCGATCACTGGAAGCTCCAGTCGTGCTTTTCTCACAACTCGATGGCGGGGATATTCTTGACCCTTTTCCCCAGCGACGTCATTCAATCGCTACAACTGACCATTTGTTGCCTCACTGAGACCAGTGCCCAGCCACTGAAATGGGTGAGGATGAATTCACGCAAAGCCTATATATGTTGGGGTAAGAGCACTGGAGCGTCAAAAAGGCGAATGTCCTGTGTTGCGCCACCAGGGTAATGAAATAAAGCGAAAAAAATGAAGGTCAGTTAAGCTTGAGCCAGTTGCGCTCGTCGGCACGCCCTCGTATGGGCTCTACCCCTGCCCTCTTGACGTTACAAACACACACGGGGGCGAACGTGGTGGCTACGAGTTTCTTCAGCCTCTAGGTGGCTAACCTGGCCGATTATGTTTAGAACCTTTTTAGTCTGTACTACTCTCCCCCCGGTTGCTTGTCCGTAATTTATAACGATACGTCTGGGGATTTAAACGGAAATGGTTCTTTCATGTTTTACGCTTTTCTCAGTTTGATGCTTTAGCCCCATGCTCAAGGAAAAAACGAAATCATCCTTCAGATGGCCAAGGAAACATGCTTTTTGAGCAAAGCTCGTGAAAATACAATTAGGCACTGGAAAAAAAAAAATCAATTATTTCCGATAAGTTATTATTTTTAACCCGTTATGTGAACGTCCACCAATTGAAAAGCACGGCAAAAGAGCCCAAGTACGGACCTGGTCTCGCTACACCACCGTCTTTTTCCGCACAATGAATTCAGTCCGCTATGGCCACCGAATGTCAACAGAAGCGCACGCGAACGCAGCATATGAAGCCACCTACAGCCGCGCCATCTTACGATTGCCGTCTGCTATCCACGCGGCAACGCTAGCTTGGGCTCCGAGCTAGGCATCCAGAGAGACCGTGCTGGGCGCGGTCACCCCTCGCTTCGCTGCGCTTTGCTCGGGGAAACTTTAGTATAAGTTCAGGAACGAGCGTGCCCCAAGCCTTGTCCAGACCACCAAGGGTTCGCCATGCGACCGCTTTCTGCTCTCAACGTCAATGTCCACAACGGCGCGTCCGCCTATGGTTAGCGTGTCAGGTTCATACCAGCAGACAACGTTATTAAACCACTCAGTTGTTAAACTGCCATAGAGACTGCCTTCAAAAAGTGTCTCCGATCTGTCCTCCAGCACCGAGCTAATGACGAACACAACGCCACCATTTTTCCCGCAGCGGCCATTCGAGGAACCGCACGTCACTTCTATTTTGGCTTTCATCGGCCATTTTGGGGCCAGAACAGATACTGTGGAAGAGGTTACAGGAGCGCCACCCCCGTCTCCCCTGCGGACGCGCCGCGTCTTCCTACCGAAGTTAAAATGCACCTAGGTCGGGACGCGCCACCTGAAAGCACCGCTGAGGCACGGTTGTATAAAAACAATATTAATTGTGCCACAAAACCTTGCAAACTAAAGATTTTAAAAACATCACGCGCCCTTCATTTTGTACTGAACTCCAATAAAAGTTACTTCAAAAAGAGTCTTTTCCGTTAGTTTTTTCGCAAAAAAGGCTTTCTAAAAGCTCAAGGTGACCACAGTACAGACAAATGACAAAGAGTGGCGCTGTTGTCGCATTTAGCTCGGTCTCGGTGGACGCCAGCGGCCCAGGTTTCAACGGCGAGTTTCCCAACTGAGTGTTTTAGTAACGTTGCCAGCAGACGACATTCGGAAGATGGCGTCTGCCGTTGCTTGCTTCAGATGCTGTGTTCGCGCGTACCTTTGTGGAAGACGCTTTGTTGCATTGGTGACGCTAACCACAGCAGATGGACTTCACCGTGCTTAAGGAAACTGTGGTTTAGCGAGATATGATGCGTGCGTGTGCTCTTTCGTGGTGCTTTTCAATGGTCGGAGCTTGAAAATAACTAGTTCGAAATTTCGAAATAAGAACTTAACGCGGATGTCTGATTTTCTCCAGGAATACCTCAGCATACCGTCCTGCAGCGCCAGCTATCTGCAACGAATGGCGACAGGTGCTAAGTTCAACATACCAACAAATAGATTATAGCCACCATAAAGTCGTAATTGCGGTGCAGTTTTTTTAAATTTTCTACCATGTTTTGTTTATTCTTATAACTCGCAGTAAAATGAGTCGTTAGTGAGTGGACGTTGTTTGCTTTATTTTTTATTCTGATTGATGATTGCTATGAAAAAAATAGTCAAATTTTTATTCCGTTATAAAAGTTTTAAAAGTGAAAGGGAGCCAGCCAGTTGTTTGTTGGGATAATCTGAAGTGCAATAACTGTTAGTTAATACCTTGATCTTATATCGAGTGGAAGTCACTTTTCACTCTTAAAAATCCGCTCTTCAACGGTTCTGTGACGCTCCAAGAACACTTGCTGCTCGTGAAGAACGGTTTCACCTCAAGCCCCATCGCCCCATGGCGAACTAGAAAAGTAACCGGGTAATGAAGAATTCTTTCGCATTAAACAAAAAGAACTTAAAAGAACCTACAAAGGTCACTTTACGATCAGATTGTTTTTAGTATTTATTGTGGCAGTCAGCTCATAATTGTTTAAATGCCACTTGGAAATTCACCAGAATAACGCTAGCTGATAGGTAAAAATTTCTCACAATATATATATATATATATATATATATATATATATATATATATATATATATATATATATATATAATATTATTTAAATTTTGGTGTTTACATATTTTTTTTAGGTTTGTTCCCAAATAAACAGTTATTGAACCTATACTATAACGTTGTAACTGAAGTACGTTGTGTCCTTCCAGATTCCCATCGACACTGTCTCTCTTAATCACACAATTGATAGAAGCTCCATAAACTTTACCACGAACGGTTAATTTATTTCGAACGAAGTGCGTGTAAACATGCATGGTTTGTACTTAGCCATCGCGCTGGATAAGAGGACAAGAAAGCGGTAGCCAAACTACACAATAGATGCAGAAAAAATAAACCAGATGTCGATGAATTACATGATCTGCTAGATCTCACAAACGCTTACCAAAACTTAAAAAAAGAAAATGAGACCTAGAAGCCTCAGTGTTAAGGCTGATGTTTCAATACAAAAACTGGTATGTTTTTTTTTTTATAGTCACTGACAGATTAGAAGACACAAGGCGTGGCGTCCCGAGCATAATATTATTACCGCACCGTAACCAGTTAAATTGCTGCTTCAGCTCACAGGAATCCTATGGAGCAAGTGGTGAAACAAAAACCATGAACATGAACAAGCCACGCCCTGCATTTCGTAAGCTGTTACTGACTATATATATATATGCTACGATAGTTCTCGGGGATTCCTATAGATTGCTTTTTTTAAGTTATGCATTCCAGCTTCGCATTCAATTCGTGTTTTGTTCGAATTAAATATAACTTAAAATAGCGAGCTGATTGCGAGAGGATGCACCCACTTTTAGACTTACCAGTGAGAAGAGGACGAACACTCCTTTCGCAGACGACTGTGACTCTGTCGACGGGTAGTTCTGGAGATCGGTAGACAGTTCGGGAGTGTCTGCTGTGCTGAAATCGTTTGAAGTGTCTCTTTCTCACGTTTCGCACTTTCTAAGAACGAACAAAAATTAAAATTGAAGCAGTGATATGTCCAGACTCATCGAGTTGCACGGCAGCTGCCCTGGGAGTTCGCGACGGCTCGCATTCAGCGTGGATTTTTCCGTTATAATCTTCAATGTCAATAATGAACGCTGAGCCCGTAATCTTAAATGAAAGCTCAATGATATCTGTGGACTGCGTTCATTTGATTCCAGACAGGTCTTGAGTCTGACATGACTATGCAAACTTCTCATCTTGGCAGTACCGAATGTCGAAAAAGCACTATTTGCCACGTGCTTCCATTCAAAGCTGCATACAGTAAGCTGCTGCAAAACGTAGTCTGACTTCCCTATAAGCTTCACGCACTAGTAGCATTGATTCCGATTCATTTTTGACGACTTGCAGAGGAAACGCCGTTTGACCACGTTCATCACGCTCTCAAAGTGCGTAGATAATGCTTGCTTGATCGTCCCAGCCGCACTTTAGGGAAACGCACGTCACAACCCGCAGCAGCTGCACTCGGGAAAGAAATTACGCGTTGGAGGAATCTCTTCCAAAGTCCCATTTCTCAAAACACGGCGTTGGCTTCGACTGTCGGCGGGGAGAAGACTGCCCGCTCGCTCCATCTTTATCCCCACACGCTGCAGGAAAGATGATCACACTCGCTCCCAAGAAAACTTCCCACAGTCTTTCTTGTTCTGCGGTGCGAGCGGCGAGAGCGCTCCCTCCTCCCTCGGCGGCGAATGCTTGATCAACTCTTCGGATACCCCCAAAACGTCGGCAGCGGCGGCGGCGCATTTGGCGGGTCGACAACCTCTCGACCGGCCGGGCGGGGACGCTCTGATGTCTGAACTGCCCTCGGAGACTGAAACCGTGGTTGCCCTTCCACGCCCGGTGGAGAGGGGATGCGGAACAACACGTTTCGCTGCACACTGGTCGTCATGGAAACCGCCTTATTATGCTAATGACAGCCAATACAGGAGCAACCCTGGCTCGCCTCCCGCGTTCATCCCCTTCCCCACTTTGGCCCCTTTGTATTTTTCGAGATCTCTTTCGTCCTCTCCTCACTTTTTGTGCTTCCTTCTGCTTTTGGGGATTTGGGGAGCGGAGAGAGTTTCTATTGGGGAAAAAGGATGCGTAGAGAGATGGGAGAGGGATCAGGGAAGTTTTTCTCGCTCGCTCTGTCCGAACGTTCGCGCGGCGTGTGTCGGTCATTTCGTTTCGATGCCGGTTACGAGAAAGTTGTGGACGGCTTTTCTCAGAACACGTTTCTTTCTTTCTCTGATTTCCTGATATCGTGTAAGGGACATTGTTTAAGGTACGTTTCAATTTGTAATTTTTCAATTTATGCACCTTTGTTGAGGGATACGATTAGCGGTACTACACTTGTGAATTTTCCGCTGTGTGATCGTAAAAACAAAGAAAAGAAAAAGGAACAGTTGTTTTGAAATTTGTACGTACCATCGTGGTTCAGGCCCTAGATTGCGCATTCGTATTTTTGCTTTGCTCTTTTTGGGTTGCTTCGCTGAATGCAGAAAGAAACACATTTACATTACTTATATTTTGCCATCATATGTTCTAATTATTATTTTGTCGCTTCTGAATTATCACTACACGTACCTTAGACGAGGAGTCTATTTAAGCAAAATGGCGCAAATGTTTCCTTGTCTCTGAGGCCGTCGTCAAGTTTCTTAATAGGAATAATGTACGAAAGATCTGATATTAATTTCTATGCCTCCTACAATAATTTAATGAGATGGTAAGCCATGAAACAAGTAAGGCTCAAATATCAAAACTATATATTGACAAGGTAAGGGGATGTTTTATATACCAACTTATTCTCTTTTTTTTTCACATGGCCATTTACGGGTAACTAGACCATACGTTCCTTAGCCATCGTTGAAACACTTCACCGTGCTTCGTATATGGCATTCGCTCAAGTCCCCGCTAAGCAACCTATACTAGTGTTGACTTTGATTGCCTGATTCAATAGTTTCGACAGATGCTTTCGCTTATCGACGGCTTTTCATGAGATGTGTCGCAATTCTCTCACACCCGCGCATAAAGTGAAAGCCAATTACTTATGGTTCAAATCACAGGCTAGGCTAGTGAGATGAGCGCTTAGATTTATATACCGCTTTCAATGCCCGAGCAAGTATGTTGAATAATCGTCTTCCATGGCTTTGGCCTCGTGTTATCTGCGTTTGCTACGCTTCGAGTAAGCTTAGAGTGTAGCTCCTCATCTTACCGTGGAGGCCGTGACGATCGAAGTATAAATTTATGCAGCCCGTTTGAACATGACCTCCAATCTCTATTGTCCGCTCACATATCGCACATGACGTCATACAGAACTGTTCATGGTTGTGCCTCCTTATTGCTCTAGCGTCCAATTAGCCGTTAAAATGTCACTGTGCATCCGGCCATTTGCATATCTTTGTGCATATATGTTGTCAATGTTGGAGATATGTCCAAGAGCAGTCGTATCAATCCGCGAGATAATATTTGATTTCTATCACGCTCCGGATATTTAGATATGTCCGGAGTGTGAATGGGAAGGAATACTTGCAGCACGATCGTAGGTAAGAACAAAACAGCTACCGCTGTAAAACTCGACATGTTTTTGTTTTGTTTATTTACACAAATTTGACGCACAAGTTAATCTGTTCTATTTCTTGTTTTTTTTTTTTGTGGACGTGATGCATAAACATGCTGAAATCCTCCTCTTGTTTTCTAATGTCTTTTCGCGTATGTCGCACTAGTGGAAGACTTAAACGTGTACATGTACCAGTGGGTGAGAGAAGGACAACTGTCTTTTTGCTCTGACTACCAATCGGTGAGCGGTAGATCTGTTTGATAGTGCATACACTACAACTCTACATTCCGCAAACACGACACACTTCCGCTAGTATCTTTATAGAAGGGGGCGTCTTCTCGAAGTGCATCGATGCAATCTAATGACTCCGAGGGGTGGTCATAAGGTTTGTATTGTTGTTATGGAAAGCACAGCTGTGATAACGAGTGTCACTAGTCGGTTTAGTACTTCTAGACATGTGCATTACACAAAGTGACACTCGTTTCCCACGGACGAATGAGCTTGGCGAGACCCTAGTTACAAAAGTCTTAATTTTGGCTCATGTGGGTCTGTATATCCTCTACAGTCAATGTCGTCACGGTGCTGAAAACACCTCCCCCGAAGAGGGCTCTTTATCTAAGGAAAAACGAAGGAGCTACTTAGTGTCAAGTGCGGTATTGAGGATTAAGCAGAATTTCATAACCTAATTAAAGTAACCGCATGTGTCACCGTCTGCCGCGCACAACAGGCCGGTGCGCACTCCGTTGGACAGCTTCTTGCGGCGCTTGGTGGCCTCCTGTATTTTCGGCAGAAGGCCCCGGTATTTCATCCAGCAAGGTTTTAGCCTTCGCGGGCATAATGTTTCAGGAGCACACACCGAAACGCGCACTGTCTCCTTTTTCGATAACGGCAGATTCTTAGCCTTTTTTTTTTTGTGATGGTGAATTTGCGCTATTCTATTTTTTGCTTTGTTCTTTCGTCTTGCGGTCGCTAAACTCTCATCCACGGTGGCCAGGCGATCGAAGTCGTCAGGGTTGTCTTGGCAAAGCTAAAAGCTATAGCATTTCCGTTGCAATTTTTTTTTTAGGGGCGAAGCTCCTTAGGGGCTAGCCATGTCCGTCCGCCGTCCGCCGTCCGCCGTAGGCCCGGCGTCGGGTGCTCGTGCTTCTGCTCGTGAGATCACGTGCTCACGAGCACATGATCACGTGCTCGTGTAGGGCAAAAAAAAAAATTGAAAAAAAAGATGAAAAAAATTATGAAAAAAGAAAAAGAAGAAAAAAAAGAGTAGGGGGTTCCGAGATGCCATCCCATCTGTCTGCTTAAAAAAAGAAAAAGAAGAAAACCACACATTCTCCTACTGACATGAATGAAAAGGCTCAAAGAAAAAAAAGAGTAGAGGGTTCTGAGATGATATCCCATCTGTCTGCTTAAAAAAAGAAAAAGAAGAAAACCACACATTCTCCTACTGTCATGAATGAAAAGGCTCGGCATGCTGCGGCTCGGCGACTACGCAGACAAGCACCACCAGAGCTTCGCCCCAAGCAACATCATTCACCACGTGGAGATGCGGTCAATTTTTGGTTAGTTTTTTATGCGCGTGAGCAATCACAAAACGCAGTGATGACCACAGAGACCTTCATTATGTGCAAATCACTGTACATGTGTAAATCATTGTGCATGTGCGAGTCATTGCGCATGTACAATTCATGATGTGTTTTGTGAGGAACTCTTTTATTTGCCTTGCATCGCAAAGTCTCTGTTTCACCGCGAGTGTGAGATAGGCCGAACCTACGAGTGCGAGCACACTGCCATCATCTACGCTTACACTGCACGAGTGGGCGTGTTCAGCAGGTGTGTTCAAAGCGCGGAACTTGTTCTTGCAGCTTCTACTTAGTTCGAACTTGAAGTGACATGGGCGCGTGCCAAATGTCCATAATTTGCGCGTGAAACTTCTAAGCAGTGCCCCTGAAGCGTTGTGACATCAAAGGTATGAATTTCGCATACTTAAATGTCATTTCCATCGAAAACTATTTGAGCAATCGGACAGTCAGCGCGCGACACTCCTGTACTCTCGTGACGTACGTATTTAGCATCGTGAGCTAATTCCCCAATCACAAATATTATTGCACAGATAGGTCAGTATCTCTCCCGTGTGAAGTGTGTATTACTTGTCTGTGACTGTGCGCTCCATCACGTCCATTCGTGGCTCAGCTTTAAAACCAATGATCTGTTTAACTATCTTTTTGTGTGCGTGTATACTTGTGCACGTTGCGCGTCTGTTTTCGTGTTATATGCTGTCAGTGTCCGTTCTAGTTCAATATATCACAACCAATTACAGATGCCCGGCTTGTGTAATGATTCGAGTGTCCTTCTAAATTAGTTTCTTTTTCCTTTTAGAGGAGGAGATTCCGTTTGTATATGGTCAAAAACATATTGGTGTACTTTTAAAGCGTGTTAGCTAAACCGCTTAACACAAATTGCATATTTTCCAAATAGTAATGGCCGTGAAGTTTGGCTGCCAGTGAACCGTAAAGGCCCGTTCACGCACTTGCGACTCCTTAGAACCGAGTGACTTGAAATCTCTTAAAATTTCTTAGGACGAGAAAACGCACTGGAACGTTGGCGCCATCTATGCGGTGACCCTGGGACTGCATTTCACAAGAGCGAAGGTTTTGCGGGATTTCCGAGGTCAAATGTTCGTAATATCCACGAGAAAGGGTCGTTTATAACGCTGACAAAAGATTTCCAAGGCAAAAAAGAAAGAATGGAGCGCGAGAGAAATAGAAAATATTCTGGACCACCAAGTTTCCACTGCTACCCAAAAGATGGCGCCAGTCTTTACCCTCGTAAGAGATTGTAAGAGGTTCCAAGGCACTCTGTCTTTAGAAGTCGCAAGTGTGTGAACGGGCCTTTACAGCCGAGTACGACTGAGTGAGACAAGACCGCTTTTTAAGCCTCTTGCGACGGCGTCGGACCAGATGCGCTGCTGCGGAGCAGGTCCTAAGCCGTCGCAAGAGGCTTAAGCACCGGTCTCTGCTCAGCCGGTCCTACTCGGTTGCAAGTGTGTGAACGAGTCTTAATTTGAGTGACACATTTACTCCTCGCGTATCTAAAAAAAATGCTCGTATAAATTAAGTTCTGGAGTTTTACGCTGTTAGGACGGTTGCGTTATTGTTGGTATTTTTAAGTGCTTCATTTTACGAAGTTTGTTTTAGGAACGGGATAACTCATTTGTTGTACCTAATAACTCCAATAAGATATTCGTTTAGAAAAACAAATATTAAGCTACCTTTAATAGCCCAAATGAATTTGTAACTATACTCAATGACAAAAAATATAAAATGCACCTCTTTGTCATTTGATATTTTGTTTCAGGATACGTTATAAAACTGATGTGATTCTGCGCAAACAACCGTATAGATAGTATAAAAAAACACACAACCGCGCATGTCACAAACCTCGTGTTCTGACTCAATTATCCGAGAAACTATTGAAAACGTGCGGTCAGTGTTCAAGGTGGAGCTTGTAGTGTGTAACATTGAAGTGCATCACGCATGTTCGTACGTGGTATATAAAATATGCGTAAAAGCAGCACGACAATGCGTTGCCCCTCCGTGATCCCTGCTTTTTCGACCTATTCCCACAAACGTGACAGACAGCGCTTTTCGTGCGACTACAAATGTTACTTAGCTATTTGGTCACCCGGGCAATCATCCGCAGTACTGCTTATTTACAAACATTTTTTTTTTTATCACAGGTTGGTGACGCCCAAGCGAACGCGAAGGCAGAAAAATAAACATTGTATTGTACTGAATTAGGTACCTGACGTCTCAGTGAGAAGTCTGTTTTTCGTCGCTCCATTGAAACTAATCAACTAGGCACCTGCAGTCTACATGTTGACACTCACTTGTGAATTAAAAGCGGTTTCAAAGCCCCTTTGTTTTGTCAACTTCATGTCCATGCAAGCAAAAGCTTGTATTTCCATTCCCAGAAGCGAGGGCATAGAGCGTTTTTAGAGCTCCCATTTCACGCGTGGATTTTCTGTAGTCCCATTCGGCGATTAGCGCGAGCAATCCCAAGTATTTTAGAGATTCAGAAACCTATTAGATAACACCTTACATAATCCTCGCGCTTAAAGCTGAAGCCTCATGGTGACGACTATTTTAAATTTGGCTAAACACACGATATATATATATATAATTAAAATTTATGATGTAAAATTGGTTCGCCGGTTTTTGTCGTACAGGGAACAAAAACCGGCGATCCGGTTTCATGTCCCAAATTTTTTCTTTCTCTAGCTAAATATTACTCCGAGAGTATTGGACTTATAAAATATGTTCAGAAATATTACAATCGTGACAGAAGGACCGGGTTGTAACATTTTTCCCTGAAATTACATGAAGTATATATATATATATATATATATATAATTTTAGAAAAAACGTTATAACCCTGTCCCTTTAACACGATTGGAATATCATTTGAGGACATAGTTTAGGAGTCCAATATTCTCGGAGTAATACTACACTTCAGGAAGAAAAATTTGGGATGTGAAACTGGATCGCAGGTTTTTGTTCTTCATAAGACAAAAACCGGCGAACCAGTTTTACATCGTAAAATTTAATTTTCAAAAAACGCATATTAAAAAAAGGTACTTTACATAACGACATGAGGCTGGATGGTCTTGTTTTCTTTAATATTTTATATAGGTGTTCCACAAAAATAAAATAAATTTATCTAAAAAATATAGTATTTTTGAAAACCAGTTCAGAACTGGTAAGGAAGGGCCACGATGTGCGAATTTAAATATGGCCATCAGTGGATGAGTAAAGACTCATAACATGCGTCGACCAATAACACCGGTACATTTGGACTAGAGATGGTTATATTTTAGTACAAGCGCACTGGGAATTGTGACGGACATAATTATATCACTAAAAATCTTTACCAAGCATGAATGAGCAGGCTCTATCTGCTACCGCGGTTCACTTGTTAAAAATATGATAATATTTAGTTGTAAAATTAGGCAGGACATCTAAAAAATTGTTTATTACATAAACAAAAAAGCTGAGGTTATAAAATTGAAAAGGGCTTATGCCCGCTAAATGGTTTGATGGTGATGGTGGTGGTGTTTGCCTGATATGAGGGTTTTTTCACTGACTGCGGAAAAATTAAACGTTTCAATGATGTGTAATAGTGGCGCGTTTGTGCACTGAAATGACCAATTTTAGGTATAAAAATCAAATTTTTTATGTGTCAACGCACATGATTAAAAAAGTTGGGGAGGCAAAGATAACAATTTTTCAGGTTGTATATTTTGACAATTTGTTGTAATCTATTTTTTTGTTTTTAAGATGAGTTTAATGTAAAATAGTTTCGGTACAAAAGTTTACTATATTTAATACACATTGTTAATAAAAAAAAAAAGAAAAGCAAAACCGTATTTATCACCATATGCCATCCCGTACGTTCAGTATTAAAACAAAATATACTAAACGTAATATTTAAAAACGGAAACCGGCAACGAATTTTGCTATCTAGCGTCTTAATCGCGCTTGAATAAATAATATCTCGATCGAAATGAGACGTTATTTATGATGCCCACAAAGGTCACTGCAATTGTGACCAAGCGCCATCTTTATAATTATATTCTTATAAAAAACTCAATGTTCATGCAAAATCAAAATGTCCGCGATGATGCTACCTTAGGGAAAAGTTTGATTTGTAACTGCAGTTTTTTGTTTCTACTGAATCGCAGAATAACGCCCACAACTCCTGTGCTCAGGACTGACAAACTATAGTGTTTTTAAACTCTTGTGGGACTCACAGTTTATAATAATAACTAAATAAGCAGATATTCTTTTTACCCGGCACCAACGCTTCTTATTATAGTAGAAAAACCCCGAGACGCTTCTACTATTATATGCTGATTTAGTACCAGCTGCACCAGTGCCTGGGAAATCACGTCTAAATCTCTCCATTAGGCATTCGGAAGGGATGGGCGTAGACGAATTATCACGGGAATTAAGTACTACATAAAACACAACGGCACTAGAGCAACAGCCGCAAATGAAGAAAAAAGAGCTCCGCAATATCAAATAGTAATAAAAAAGCGCAGAAACCCTCCCATTTAAGAAAAATACAACGACCAAACACTCCGTTTTTTACTTCGTCTCAGGGAGCTTTCTAGCTTTGTTACTTTCTTCCGCGAGTTTCATAAAGAAAGTAAAATACACGCACCGACAAAATAAAATTATATTCCAATAGTAGTGAGTTGTAGTTCCGGGGGACTCGAGATCACTGCGCTTAATAAAAGATAAAAAAAAATGAAAATACCGAATGGGCGAAAACAGGCGCAAAGAGAATGCAGAGAAAGAGAGTGAAGAAAGTAAAGAAGAAAAGCGTTCCGCATAATAACACCTAGAAGGGGACGGCATTCCAGTGAGAAAGCCACAGATGTCGTCGGTCGGAGTCCCCACTGCTGTTGCTGCCGGCATCCCCGCTCCCTCCTCGAGGTTCAGTCGAACTGAAACCGCCAGCAGGGCGGACGAGCGAAGAAGAAAACAACCGCTTTCATTTTGGAGTTCTTTCTTCGTTCTCCTTTTTTTTCGTGTTCTTCGTTCTAATCCTGCCCACGTGAGTTGTATCGCTTTGCTATGCGTTTCAGCGAGTAGCAATTCCGGCAGCCCACTTGGACCGCAGTATGGCTTTGGATAATGCGATGCAGATTCCGCTTCTTTGTTTCTTCGCGTGAATCTTTTTGAAGAGAGCTAGGTTTGCAATCAAGGTTGCTTTATCTACCAAGCTTACCGTAATGACGGTGGCCTTACAGATACTAAAACATAGTCGTTTAAAGTTTTTACCTAGACTTATGGTTATATTCCCATTACCAGGTTTTGGGTTAGTGTTTTATTCCATGAAAGCCATGTTGACAATTGGGAGCGAACGTTACACAGGATGCGCTTTTCATACCCACCGATAACCATCAAAGGATAGGATGCAGACACGAGTTGATATGAACAGGTACAAGTCCCGCGCTGGCATACTCTTTTCAATAACAATGACAAAAGTTTCCCTTATCCAGCATGCCCTCCCCCAACAAGATTGGAGCCACTCATACTGGGTGTATCAAGGAGTGGCCAGGCTCTTTAAATCGACCGCAAAATTCGGTTTCGTAACCTATCGCTCTACGACTTTGTGCAGCGTTGACAAAAGATGGTGCATTTTTTGTAAAATTTGCAAAGAGCGAACTTACCTGAGGAAAAAGTAAAGAAAGAAAAAGGCTTAGCTCCTATGGAAATGCGGCGAAGCCAAAGGTCTTCGAAACGATACGGCGCCGTTTCGCACTGGAGTACAAGAGATGGCGCATGCGGTCGCGATGCCAACTGCGCCAACGAACGAGCATACGGCGCTGAAAGCCGGCGTCTTTAGCAGACGATCATTTCGACTCAAAAGCAGGAGCGCGTTCCGCAGGCGGCGACAGTCGCAGAAACAAAAACAGGCGCGGTAACAACAAGGAAGCTGCAAAGCAGACGACATCGGTACCCCGAAAAAAACAGTCAAAATATCCCGATAAACCATTTTTCTAATCGATTATGTGTCCATTCAATATGTTTTATCAGTAAGGATGATAAAATAATGCGTTGGCAACTGATATCAGAAAAGCTCGCGCCGCTTTTGAGTCGAAAAGATCGTCTGCTAAAGGCGCCGGCTTTCGGCGCCAGTATGCTCGTTCGTTGGCGCTGTTGGCATCGCGAACCGCTTGCGCCATCTCTTGTCTCCCGTGCGAAACGGCGCCGTATTGCTCGAAGACCTTTGGCTTCGCCGCATTTCCATAGGAGCTAAGCCTTTTTCTTTCTTTACTTTTTCCTCAGGTAAGTTCGACTCTTTGCAAATTTTACAAAAAAAAAAAATGCACAAACTGAGGGCAATGCTGCACAAAGTCGTAGGCGCGAAAGGTTAAGAAACCGAATTTTGCGGTCGATTTAAAGAGCCTGGACACTCCTTGATACACCCAGTACATATGTCGATCAGGTAGATCGACACTTGGCGAGAACGTCTGCAAGGTTGCCGACTGCCGCGATTGGCCAGTACTGCGCTTAACCTTGGCACTGGTCAATCGTGGCAGTCGTCGACCTCGCAGACTTTCTCGCCGAGTGTCGCATTTAGAGCCCTTGGATTTGCGGCCAAGACGAGTGCTACATCTAGGCACTACACGTAAAGGTGCCTCACACGGTTCCGGCGATTATGCGATATTCGTTCTGCATCCGTGTCGGGGCACTTGCCCTGTGTTTTTATCTGTGCCAGACTGCTTTGTTAGGGTTTCAGCATGTAACTCACTTTTCAACATGTCTCTACCACACGGAAATTCAATGTCACCATCAGGGCCTTCAATAGCGTCATCATACTCTCAAAGAAAAGACCGCCATAAGTAATCTGCGTGCACGAACTACAATCGTCTCTCCTCAAATTGTGTATACATCAGGGCTGACTTTGGCAGCCTTTCCTGGCAGCCACTTCGCAAGTTAACCACGCACAGTACGCGCGAGCACAAAATCACCCACAGAAACCCCTCTGGCTATGATGATTCGGCGCTTCGGCGCTTGTTCGGGCTATTGACCTTTCCCTCTCGGAGTTACGCCTTTTGTAACCATCTTCATGTTTGATTTTATTAAGGACAACAGTAAACGCAACTTTTTCTCATACACGATTCAGCGGGTGTCCCTCAAGTAAAGGCATGGGACGTAATTTTATATGCCAACTGAAAGCTGTTATCATCCTATGTTGAAGAGATCTGCAGCTTATGTCTCGTTGATCACCTGGCAACCGCTTCGGCAGTCAGTTTTATTATTTGAACCGCGCCACCTAGAATAAGCGAAACCTGTGCACTTGAATTTTGTCGTCATTACAGTGAGATTAAGAGAATAGAGATTGGATACGAGTGCTGCTTCAGTGCTCGGTCAGGCCTCGTGTCCAGTCAACGCGTGAAAGGACGCTCGGCGCAGGTTCGGGTCCAATTGCTGAGCTGGCGCTATCTGACTGTGGTGACGTGCCATAGAGTAGAATGGGGCGTTTAGAGGCCTTTAATATATTAGACATGGTGTTGGTTCTTCTGGGTCGTTCGGTTAATGATGGTATAGTCTCTGCCCGTGCTTGACTCTGTTCGCAAACAAAACAAAATCTTCAAACCCTCTTGCATGAAACTGGGGCCCAGTATCTGCATGGGACTACCCCAGTGGATGTGGCATGATTATAAAAACAATAGGGACTTTTTGTAGATCTTTTGTAAGAGCGTTGCGTTGCTAGCGGAGCTCGTGCCTTCCTATTGAGTATAGATCAGGGACTGCTCCAGCAGGGCCCGTAATCCGCAGTCAATGATCTACGAGAAGTCATATTGACAACGTCGTTTCGACCTTTTTTAGTGCAGTCGATGGAGTTTTCATTTGTACCTCCGACTACTTGGAGTGGGAATCAATAGCAGCCAGTAATAGTTTGTCCTATTTTTCTGAGAAATCGAGATGAGACCTTTTTCAGTTGTATGTGCATCATTTTTAAAGTGATACTAGTGCTGCCTGTCCAACAGATCTCGCACTTTGAAGAAAGTTCACACTGTTTTAGTTTGTTTCATAAACCGTTAATCGAAGGCCACCATACCACCAACATTGCAAATGCCCTCATTTCGATTATGCCAATGTGCTTTTCATGCAACAAAAACAGTACTTCGTTTCTGAGAGACTGTGATATTACCCTTTTGTTGATTAAAACTAAGCAACCGTCATCTACTGACAGTTTGAACCGCCTTACGAAGAATTGTTTATAGTGATCATCAACAGCCTTTGGCTATCTACTCCTTATCACCTCGCGCAAAACACACGCAATGGCAGCTTTCCTGGTTTTCTGCCTAATATATTTTGCTGTTATCCACAATTTAGTGGGAGAGAAGTACAAAATTCTCTTCTCCTCGATGGTTTTGGACGGGGGCAGGCGTGATAAGCCATTAGCGGTGCCGATCTTCTTTTTGACCTTCCGCAGAAGCGATGAGAAAAATGTCGAAACCCAGTAACGGGTGACACAACTAAAAGCGTTTTTTTTTGTGTGTGTGTGTTTGTGTTTCGTAATCTTTTGCCCTTAATTTTTGCCCAGCGTGGCGATTGGGATATAGACCCTACTGCCGTTACTGCGGAAGGGCAGCGTATGCGCCTTGTTGTGTCCTGTTCTCTCCTTTTGTCCTCGTCCTTGCTGCGCACAAGATTGTATAAGCTTCTGCTTTGTCGGCAGGGGGACGAAGATCATACCTGTATCAACGCCATTTTACTTTAAAGTTGGACTGCAGACGACGGTATACGAACCGATGGAGTCAATCAAGAAGCACCAAAAGTGCGTAGTCATGGCGCTTGTCGCCTTTGTAAGTTTGATATCACCGAATAAACAAATCACACACAATAAATGCGCCATGATCCTGCGCTTTCTTTTTTGCGTGATTGGATTAGCCGGCGATAGACTGTGACGACTTTTGTTTTTTTTTTTGCTGCTGCTTGATTGAGTTTGTCGGATCGGCTGCGGTTAGGCCCAAGGTAAAACGGAGTGTAGACCTTCCCAGCGCTTTTCACCCAGGTGAAGGATGCCGAGTCACTGGGCCTGCGCGGCGTCTCATTTCCTGGAAGAGAGCTACCGTGCACTCTCGGGAGGCGTTCCAGAGCCCAGTAAACAAATCTGGCAGCCCGCACAAGGTGAAGGTTAGAAATGTCTGTACTTTGTGCACAAAGTATATATACAGGGTGTCACAAAAAAAATTTACAAGTTTTTTTTTTTTTTTTCCGCGAAAATAAATCATGCATCGCCGAACGCTCATTTTGCTCCCATAAGTAGCGCTAGAGGTTACAAGCAGATGCCAAAGTTTCAGCTGAAGGAACAACTTATTCAGAAGTTATAAGGGATTTTCTGAAAATTTCAATGGGAAAATGGAGCCCATTTTCGCCCGTTTTCGGTTTCTGGTGCCATAGAGCCCCATGTATTTGAAAACTCCGTCGGCCGCCATTTTCCCATTGAACTTTTCAGAAAATCACTTATAACTTTTGAATAAGGTATCGGATCGGGCTGAAACTTTGGCCTCTGGTTCTGACCTCTAGCGCTACCTTTGGGCGGAGAATGAGCGTTCGGCGACGCCTAGTTTATTTTTGCAATAAAAAAAAGAAAACTGTAATTTTTTTTGTGACTTCCTGTACACACCGAACACTTCCCTAGAAGAACTTGCATTTTGCTACATTCACTAGGATATCATGTTTTTCTGTTTTTTCCGCACTTGATCCGTTTGGTGGCAGCACTCTTCTTGGCCTTTGTCTGCAATCGACACGGTGTCCACGCAAACAGGCTTTACCAGGGCCTCTAAACTCGTCAAACACAAAGTTGGGGCCGAAGTTGACGGGGCGCCAACACCGATTGGCCTATCACGATGATGACTTCACGCTTTTTTCGCCAACGTCCAATCGGCGCGCTCCGCCAACTTTCGGCTTTAACTTTATGCTTGGCGAGTTTTGGGCCCTACGAATGCCTATGAAACCTGTTCATGCCTGAAACATAGCTGGTGCGCTAGATACACCATTCGGTAATCTCTAGAGCCTACAAAAGAAAAAAAGAAAGTAGCTTTATATGCGTATAAATTGTGAGAAACTCTTGTGCTGGCTCCATGAACTCGAGTTGCAGGTAGGCTTTTGACAGGTCCGAAGACAGTAATCACGGTTTTTCCAACCAGGGACGCAGAGATTTCCTCCTGTAGTTTCACCGGACGGTTATCTAACGTGGTTGGTTTGCATATACTGTAAACGACTTAATTTTCGCGGGCTCAAATTTTCGCGAATCGGGCCAAAGTTGAAAATTTGAAATTATTCGCGGGTTATACTTTTCGCGAATCGAGTGTAGCATCCGTAGCGTTCACATATTGCCCGAATTGTTCGCAGGACGTATTATTCGCAAATTGTAGGCGATTCGCGAAATTCGCGAAAATTAGGTTCTCGCGAAAATTTAGTCGTTTACAGTACTTTTTTTGTTTCGTCCGCTTTTCTTGGGCACAGTTACTAGCGGCGTAACTCGGGCAATGTGCCTCTGCGGACAGGTGTCCCTAGCCTTTTTCGAATTGGTTCATTATTTTTCCACTAGCTCGTGAAAGGCATAGGATACACCCCTCGCCTTAAAAAATACAGACTCGCAGCTCTTTCGTGATAATGTTACCCATGAATACATTGATGGCGTCAGTACCGGGCTTACACACATCACAGTTCCGATCGTTTAAACGTTTGTAAGTTTCAGGTGTTTTCACCCAATTGATTCATTTAAGTTCAGAGATTGTCGGAGAGATTCACCTTAATTTTCGATGATCCGTTTTCGACCCCAAAAAGACGGAATGCGCGCTTTCTTTTTGATGATATTGGTCATGAGTAGATGGAGGTGGTAACTTTGGTCACCGCAATTTTCTTCGATTTGTGGAATCCCTTCCCGCCAAAGGAAGTATCACTGTAGACCCTGGGATCTGCCGGGATCGATAGAGAAAATAAAACCCACTTTTCGGCCTGCATAGTGAAACTAAGTATCACAGTAGGCTTAGGCTCAGTGAAAAAATGACGCTAGCAGTGGTGCTCAAATGCCAAAGTTAGAGCAGACAATATTACTTGAATCGAAAGATACAAAAGGAAAACAAAATTTCTTTGTGTGCCGACGTCCACCTAATCCCAGAATTCATCAAACCATCATTTCAGATTGTGGGCGCCAGTAGAATTTACTACAGTAAAAAAAAAAAAAATAAAAAACTTGTCAACAAGGAAGAAAGAAAATGTTGTATTTGTTACTGACAAGCTTTTTTTAGGCTTAGGTGGACGTCGTCTCACAGGGGAATTTTGTTTTTCTTTTGTACCTTTTGATTAAGGTGATGTAATCGGCTCAAACTTGCGCATGTTATCACGACGGTTGGCGTCACATTTTCACGTAGTTACAGCTTTCTGCGATGCGTAGTTTATTGGTCGAAAAACTGGATTTTATTTTCTCGATCGACCCCTGTACTTTCTTGTTATGGTGCGTAATAATTGTATTGTGTATATGTTTATAGAGCCAGAAATTATAGTATGCCCCAATGGGCGTCTGGCGTCGATGCTATAGATGAGCAGTAATTTAGCCAGTGCAGTACAAGCGCTCGCCTGGGATCTTTTACATTCAGCACGCAGTTGTAATAGCAGGTGCGTCAAGTTTGGAAAGTTCTCAACAAAGCTTTTCTCTCTCATTATGGTCCAAGCAACCCCTGTGTGCAATTCCATGAAAATGTTTTTACGATTCAGTCTTACTTAACCACTATGGGAAGTGGACTTTGAGCTTTGTCCATATCAAGAATTGAAAGCAAAACTCTTTCCGATGGGGTTGCCTATACATTGTGTACGACATCTGTCTCGCACACCTCCTCAATTGGCTTGGAACAATCGTAGCAGTTGCTCTTAAAAAAAAAAAAAAGAAGGAAGAGGACAAATCACTGTTGTACTGTTTAATTTCGCCGCATGTGTGGAAGCCGCAAGCAGTCTTTCGCTCCCACTTCTTGCTTCTTGGCTGTTCTCTTTTCGAAGGCAGTCTGCTCGTTGTTTCCCGTTTCTTTTTAAGGCATGTTGCTTACTTAACTTGGACGCTCCTCCCTGCCAATGCACGTGAGCGTGGTGGCAAAGCTGAATAGAAGGTCCTTAGGTCCGCTTGAGACGAAGCAATTTCTCCCAGCAACTTGACATTGCAACACGTGCAACACCAGCCGCAATCGTTCACACGCAGCAACCGAATCGCTACCATTTGCCAGCATCATTATTAAATTTTAATTTTTTTGCACTATTTAAACAGAGTTACGCGTGATTTTATATATTTAAATGGCGTTGAGAATAATAACTCATCTTTCTGAAACGGTCTATTCTCGAAAACGATTAATTTCAAAGCAGAACCAAGTCTTTAGTTATCAACATCTCCGCCGCAGGGGTGTCGCGTGAAAATGTCGCCTCCGTGATTGGCTGCTGCCGCTTCAAAAGTCTCCAAGTTGTCTGAATTGATCGTCCGCTTCGAGCCGGACGCGATCCGACCAATTCGTGTCGTAGCGCCAGAATCTACGGAAAGCTAGAGAACAACTCGCCATAAATACCGAAATTGCTGGGAAAGCTGCCCTGTCTGAAGCGGGCCTTGGTGTGCTTGTGCGCCGCTTCTATTGTCTATGTTGTAGTCTCTGTCCTAGGCAACCTTGTTGTCAGCCAGGGAAACAGGATGACACCGAACCGAGTCTGCTTGGAGGCCAGCAATTAATCAAACCCGGAGAGCCTCTTTCAAGAAGCTTTTAAAAGAGCATATCTCGGCCAGTCGTTTCGGCGCGATGACGGACTGCGATATGCTTTCTTATGCTCGGCACCTGGCTTCGCCGATAGAAGCGATAATGCTCCGTGGCGATTGACCGCTTTCGTGTCTAGAGATCTTGTAGGACGGTAACACTACGCGTACAACACTATCTTCATACTCCACTTGGGTTGCTGTTTTCGGTAGCGGGGTGTCGAACCAAAGTCGAACCCGAACCGAGAACTAGATCAAAATCGTGTTTTTCAACCAAACCCAAACGAAACCTTAGCCGAAATCGCACATCTGACATCGAACCCTAGCTGAAATAAAACCACAATCTTACGTGGCGGTTACCGGTTTACTTGAAAGTGGTTAGGGGTAACGAAAGCTGAGCCGCGCGTGATTTTTGCGGAGGATGGTGCTGCGATGTTCAATTTAGCGCTCGCAGCGGGGGAACCAGTGGCGCAGTGCTGTGCCGCTGATATCATTGTTGGCAGCGACGTGAACACAGCCTGAGAACGAAAAAAATTGATGAGTACATTTCACGTCAGTTTGCAGCAACACTTAGCGTCGGAAGTCGACATGGAGGTCTACACTTCCAGTTGACCATGCCGGCCAAAGAGCTATTTGTTTGTCTGTTTGTTTTGCTGTTGCTAAATAATACACATTAAAAAAAATGAGAGACGTTTACAATTTCCAGCAATGCCGAATTAGAGCGTAGCTCTTGAGGGGGAAAAGGGGAGGGTACAAAGAAAAGGGTTTCGTCCTCCTCCTCCTGAGTACCCTCTAATACCCCCTCCTCCTCTTCTCCTTTCCTCCTCCTCCTCCCTCCTGCTCTCCTTCTCCTCCAACACTAATATTAGGCGGGTAACACGAAAGAGCCAGTGGAAGCTGGCTACATGATCGCGGCTTTTCCAGTACACTGCACACGACTAAGAACATAATAGCTTTTCTCTAGAACACTCGACCGGTAATTCTCACCTAGTTTCGTCTCCTCTTTGCGTGTGCTTTTGATTGCGGTGATTTGCCTTCTTACTTTCAAAGATGGTCGACAGGGCGTCGGGTTCAGGCGAGCCATCTTCAGACCCAAAGCCCTCCGCACAAAAAACAGCGCACTTGTTCAGCCCAAACTTCTCTGTTTGCATAGCGGGAACCCATTTCTTTGAAATCTCGGTGTCCGACTAAAAAGGGCGGTAAGTGGGAGGAACAACTGCGACGAACGCTGTTAGTGCAAGCCGACTGCTACACGGAAGTACGGCATCGTGCAACGGCGCGATTCAGCTGCTTCGGTGCCACGAAAATTCTGCAAGCCCCTGTGAACGAACAGGAAAACAATCAACACTTCGGGTGATTGAGTCGATGGCACGACCGATCAAAGGATAAAAAGCAAGCGCTATGTAGACACAGAACGGCGTCGGCTCGAAAAGTCAGTTGAAGCACCTTACGAGGGAAGCGACGCCAGCCGCGGCGGGGTCCCACTTCCGGTCCTTTTGTGACGTCGGCTCACGGGCCTTTTTCCTCTCTCCCCTTTCCCTCTGCTTCAGAGGGGCGTGGCTTCAGCACTATTTTGAAACGCTTTTCCGGTTAATCCGCGCAGAAAATGACCAAACAAATACGATGTTCGTGATGGCTGGGGTCTAGTTAACAAGGCTCGGGTGTTTTGTTTGTCTCATATATAAAACCGCTTGACCTGATGTAAAACTTTTTCTTTTTTTTACTTTTTTAATTTTGGCATGCTCCCTGTTCAGCACCTTCTTTTTTTTTTTTTTCAACGATCCTTCAACTACTTTTTGCTGTCTTTCTCGTCTTCAACTGAGTCATTCAAGGCGGAGAGCTTGTGAGTACAGTGCATGCCGGCTGATTTACCCCGCATGTGAGTACTCTACTTTGGCGGTTTTCGAGCGCCTGATTGACAGTGTCAGTTGTAGAGTGAAGTTTGCTATAATAAATAAATATCAGAAAATAAATTTTTGTTTAATAAATATTGATAAGAGTTTCTCGAGTTCTAACAATTAATAAAACACTTGTTCTGGCGTCCCGGTCTACGCAACAGGGCCATTGATGACTGGCAGTTTGTTTTGTAGTATTTTCAAATGCTGATGGTTCCTAGTTGAACGAATTTATTTGTTTAGCACAGGAAATGATGTGACCACGGGGTCCAACGTAGAGTGGTGAACCAGTTTAAACCTGTTCGCGCTTGGTGTGACTAAAGTTCACAGATGAAAGCTTCCTGCAAGTAGCGATATTCTTTAAAGCACCAACTGCGTGACGGTGCTGGTTTTAGGACGCGAATTACAGCGTAAAGCAGAAGACGGGACTGAATGACGCCACTTTGTTCCAGCGGAATTTGCTTTGTCATTTGTATTGGTTATCATTAGTTGTAAGAAGATATATCGAGGGACTTTAGGTGCAACCTGTAACCGAACCGAAATTTCGCATCCACGGGTTAGTCAGAACTAAACCGGAACAAAATGCAAAGCTATTGATACAGAACCTGAGCCGGAATAATGACCGGTTTGACATTCTGATCGGTAGTAGTAGACTGAGCAGCGTCACTCAAGCCTTTCTTTCTTGGATGGTTAAGAAGATTTGAAGCTTTTTGCATGAGTCGGTTCCATTCGCATTAAAAAAACACAAAAAAACGAAACCTCTAGAGGTAGGGCTTAATATTTCCAGACTCTAGGCAGTACTGTATTAACCCTTCTCATGGTGGTGGTCAGTGCAGATGTCTGGAGGCTTATCCCATTCTCTTAGCCATTTCTTATATCTGCATATTCAGGTGTGGGTGCAGGTTTTATACGACATGTGTTATTTATATGAATAGGTGAAAACAAAACTTGAAAATTCTGTCAACGGCTTGGTGTGCAGTACATATTTTTCGAGCCTTTTTTGTTTGTAAATCACCATCATACCGTCAATATTAATAGTCACGTAAGTTATTGCTGCCTTTCTAGCAATCTGCCGTATGAAATGCTCAAGCAATAAAGCAAAGTAAAGTTACTTTCTCTATACAGGTGTGTTGTGAGTACTGTTGTCCAACTCATTTGCCTCTTCACGTTCAGTTATTTTAACGGTTGTATGCTCTAACGTCACGTGCATAATAAATGGCTAAAATTTAATACCGATTTGATCTTAGCGCAACATCATCGTCCTTAAAAAAACTGTTTTTTTTTTCTAATTATTCAAACAGTATTTAATTTACACGGTCCATCATAAAGTCGGAGTATTAAAGGGGCGATGCAACGATTTTTATTCTTTGCGAAAATACCGCTTAGAACGGATTCTTGATGTTAATGACCTGTGAAACACACGTTTGTTTTTCACCACACGCAGTCGAAGTCGCAGAAAAAAAATTAAAGAAAAACGAGCAGCGTTCATCCCCTCAACTCGCACCCTGAAGCATGCTGCCACGTGATCTGGAGCTGATGATAGGCCGCCAATGTTGATCATAGCCACGCACTGGGTGGCAAGGCAATGGATACGCAATGAGTTCGACATTGTTGTGGTTCGACTATTGTCGTCAGTTCAACGACTGGACACAGGCCAATACCAAATGCTTCTCAATCTATCGATTATCACGAGCCCAAATGGAGTGTCCACGCAATGCCCGGGTCCAATCTACGAGCCACCTTTAATTCTCGCCGCTGGAGGATACTGCGATCCCCCAGTTACGTGATCAAGTTTCGCAAAGGAGAGATTAAATGAAAACGCTCGCTTTTGTTCTTGAAATTACACCGCAACAAAAGAGTTCCTTGGCCAGTGGCGTTGTGTGCGAATAGCGTTGAGTCCCACTAGTGCCAGTAATCTCGTATAAAGTGAAAAAAACATTCCAATTGAATGTCATTGCACCGTCCCTAAGATTAATGTGGCACTAGAAAGTGAAATTTTTTAGCAAACATTATTTTTGTTATGCATGAACTTCTTTGCACCTTGTTATGAAGGCAATCGTCGTCTTCACAGTGCAGAAGCCCCCACTGCTGCTGAAGGCCGTAGCATCTTGTTGTGTCTCATTTGTGAACTCTCGTTTGAAAGAGACGCCAAATGAGGCCACGCGCTCGCGCGATCAGCCTTGCCAGCGCTGGAGCACTGCGAGAACTATACTCTGTTTCATACTTAGTGTGCAACGCTGTCAAAGCTACTGGCGCGAGCGCATGGCTTCATCTATGGTTTTGTTTGCGCGAGAACGCGTGCAAATTATCAACGAAATCAAGCCCCATGCTCGAGCCAGTAGCTTTGACAGCGTTGCACACTAATAGCGAATTCGGGTGGTCATTTCCCGGCAAAATATTTTGCCATATCTCCGGCAAGGGCGTTCGCGTGGTCAAAGGCTGGCGAGTGCGCGCCGTTCGGGTGGCGCTTCTCAGGCGGGTGCCGGCAATTTACCGGCACAATTTTCGCCCGAGCTTCAAGAGGTCGGGCAGCTTGTCTGCCAGACTGTATCCGGTGTCTTCATATCCGAATCGGGAAAGGGAACCAAACGAAACAATGCTCGCCGATAGCGGGTTCGAGTAGAAAACGAAGCCATTGAGACAGACACCCCTCTGTGGTCCGAGAAAAGACAGCAATAACAACGGAGATAAAGATAAAATATTTTAAAGGGAGCTTGCGTAAGATCAGTTAGCTATGGGGCACAGCGTGTTATTATACCGCTGTAAAAAAAAAAAAATTGTATTGATAGTGCTGCAGCTCAAGACTTGAACGCGCCTTACTATTTTAAAGACTGGGCCAAATGAAAATGCTAAGGATTCCAGAAAAAAAGGTATTAACAAGAAAATTAAATATAAACAGCGACGCTGGTGAGCTTTCTGGGATTCTTGTGAGATGGCAACAGTTCATCGGGAATCTAAACAAAATATATTAAAATTTCTTTACCCACATCTCAGAGTCCGAATATATGTTGCTGATGCCTACAGCGTGCGTATTGTATCATAAAATAATCGAGGAAGAAGTTAACAAAGTTCACGCGCGACCCAGGCAAACGAAAACGCCAGTTGCCGGCGCTTTGTGTTCGGGTGGAGAGGGTCACGTGGTGCGCCGCTGGCGCAGTTTTGGTTGCCTCTGCCGCCGGCGTGGGCTCGCCGGTGATTGACCACCCGAATTTGCCATAAGTATGAAACAGAGTATAGGTAGCTTTGACGACATGGCACACACACACAAAAAAGAAAGGTTGACGCTGAGTGCAGTGAGCCACCTCCATCGCCCTCTTTTGATCGGTGAACGAGAGCCGATATAAAAGGGTTGCTGGAGAACGTTCAAGCGGTTCAAGCGGTAAATTATGAATACTGGTACATAAAAACATTCAGAATACAACAATTTCAAATTAATGCTTATGGTCTCGTAACCGTAATTTAACCATTAGTAGTGAGTTTTAGTATTGCGTATACGAGTAAACGCATGCACTGTGCGTTTGTGTTATCGTTGCGTTCTCCACTCTGCGCATGCGCGAAGTCACAATGTGCCAACCCAAGGCCGCAGTTTGGGCTCCGCGCACGCGCAGTATGGAACACGCAGCGCTATCTCAAACGCACAGGGCCTGCGTTCGCTCGTATACGCAATACTAAAACTCACTATTATCGGGGTCGAGAATAGCGTACGCATTACAACTTTTCGTACGCAAAGAAATTGCGTCGTTGCCACCGTGCATGCGCCGAGCACGAACTGCGTTTTAGACTGGCGTATCGTGACGGCGCCAACTTCTTCGCGTACGCAAAGCTCTCGCGCACGTTGTTATATTAAGTCGCTACTACACTCTAAGAAAAAGTGAGCATCCCCCCTAGTCATCATGCGTTTTGACGGCTGTAACTACTCCACAGGCTTACTTAACTACCCACTGGGCTCGAGCCATCGAGCGTTACCACCCTGTTGGCAGATGACAAGCATGGGGTAGTCACGTTTTATAAACTCTTCGATTGAACATTCAAGTGCATGCAGTCGTTCAATAGTAAAAGTCACTTCAAAAATCTCAAAAAGTATTTGAAACTTGTTTTCTTTAAACGTTGGTTACCATTCATTCAGATTTGAACCGGTCGAAACAGGCGTGTTGCTCAATTCGCCTAAATTGGAACATTGCCAAAGAGTACAGGCAACCTTGGTAGGCACCTACTAAAACCCGAGGCAGATAAAAAGTATCGCAGTTGTCCTTTTTGGTTCCGTCGCGGGTTTTACCATGTACAGCAGTAAACAGCTGGCAGCTGGCGTCGTGGCGTCGTGCTCGAGGAATTTAACCAAATCTCTAGAAAAGCACAGGAAGCTACGCACGGGCGTGAGTTGACTTGAATGTTCGCCGCACGAGATACTCTTTTCGTCTTTTATTGTGCGGTTCAGTAAAGAGCGTGCTCTCATTAAAGGTGTGATCGGTCAGTTCTGCGTGCAGATCAGTTGCAAATGGCCTCCTCGGTTCCGCCGAACTTGCACGCCTGTCATACCCAATTGTTTTGCTTTCAAGTGCAGTGAAATATGAAGCATTGAACACCACGACTGAGGCCGGACATTGCGAACGTACACAAATGTCTGGGATCATGTCCGTGTATTTCAGTATTTCTCTGTCTCATTTGGCACATTTCATCCGAGCTTACTCGATAAAAAATGCTTCAAACAAAAATGCTTCAAACAAGTGTGTGTCATCCCAGGTGGAGTACCTTGAAGGGGACTAGGATTTCAGGCCTTCCGGGCGCATTCCTTTTACCTATATAAAAGATTCCAAGAAAATGTCCAAAAATAAGGCGCTGGCAAACATACAAGTGCTATTTGTTTTAGATAGTTTAGCTTAGATAATTTAGCATACGTCTTTCGCGTTCATTGCAGGTGAAGGCACGGGCCCGAAAGCGGCAATGGACCTCTTGGCGAATATGTGCTGCCACCTAGACACGCGAATCGGTTCGAGACTAGGTGACTGGAAAACAACGCCCGCCCAAGGCCTCTCCCACCCGTTCCACACCCAAAACGTCAGCTACATCCTGTTCACCCATTGAGGCGATGTGACCTAGATACGGCTCCCCCAAGCTCACCTTTGTCCCCATCGTGCGTAATCTTCCGCCCCGAGGTCGACACAACGAAACCGCTCAAAGGCGAGAAATGCAAGATGGCGGATTGTTTGGAACTAGATACTCTCGAACCCAGGCGCATGAAATACTCCGCGCATGCGCACCGCGTATTTCTACAAAAGGTCCATTCTGCACTGTCCTCTTGGCGCGAGCCCGAGTGCATATAACGCATATTTGAAAGACACGCACTTGAGCAGAAACAATTGTAGCGAAAAGAAGAAAACTGAAACAACGCTTCGGGGACGACCGGCAGACGGGCTCCGCTAGAATCACCTGCGCGTGCTCAGTGTACTCAACGTGTACTCAACCGCCGCTGAAGTCATTCGGATATGTAAAAGGAGAAAAGAAAATGCATCAGCGTGTTCAGAAAGTTGTGATTGCAGAAATTGGTTTCCATAATTAATACAATTAATTAAACAGGCTTCTGTATACTTGAAGTGTAGGCTAGCGTGAAAACGAAACTGATCAAAACTTGACGTGTAGCGACTATTCAAATTTATTTATAACCTGCAGTTCACTTTTGCAATGGATTACATTAGAGATACGAGCGCTTTCCTGAGGGCAGTAGAGGAAAATATTATATACGGGTAAATCTTGCACAGCCTTTTTGTATTTGTGCAAAATATGACAGTGGTCACCATCCTAATCGGTCACAGAAAATACAGCAGTATATAAGCTGGAGGTGTCGACTAGTCGTGTGTATAGGAATGTAGAATGTCAATATCTCATGTTGTACGTTGTGCTGTTTGTGAACGCGTTCATGTATAAAATCCTATGATGTCGCGTATGTGTGACGTGTGGTGTGTAAGATGTACATACATGCTTGTCTGGTGAGGCCAACGAGGTAGAGGGGCTTAGAGCGATAAACTGGCGTTCCAGTCCGCACTCGAAAGTGACCCCCATAAGGCCGCTGCCATTGTACGCAAATTTGACCACTCGTCACGTGACCAAACCAAATACGTGACGTCACAGGAAAGATGGAAGCGCCCAGGCAGCGGCTGGCCCCAGCTGAGCCGGAGCATTGGCTGGAGCTTGTCGGATGCTTTGTTCGTTGTCGTTCGTCAGACGAGTTTATTTCAGACGCGGAAGCCGTCATATGAGGCCGGTCGAAAGCGACTTCAGAGTTCAGCGTGGTGTCTGACGTACGTATAACGTGAAAATACGGAGGAACGGTGTGCATTTCGCTGGTGACCGACGGGGATATTGCCACGAAAGAGAAAATCGGCCCACGTTGGTCGGACCTCGGATTGGTTCGGATACCGCTAGGTTACATTTTAAAGGGCCTCTGACACGCCAAAAAAAAATATTTTTTTTTTCACGCTAAACTTTGCAATGGCATATCAGGACATTACAAAAAAATTGTTTCACTATAGAGTTGCGTAGTTGTTTTATAAAAAATAGAAATACGAGGCCCAATTCAAAGTTCCCGCCGTGCACTGTGACGTAACAGTGTACCGCAAGGTGTCGGGGCGGTCAGAAGGGAGGCATCGCCGGAAGTCACGTGAGTTGTATCCCTCCTCGTGCTTACCGCGAGCGCGTGTCATATTTTTTAAATATTTTTGTTATTCTCCGCACCTCCACGAGCGATCCAAGCAGACAAGGTTTCTTTTATTTGCTTTTCATCGCTTAAAGGGATACTGAACCAAGGAATTTAGTGTCCACAATAAGTGGCGCACGTTCTTTCCACGAGCCAGCAGCCGCCGGTGTGCGCGAGCACACTCGACAAAAATGACGTCAAAGACCTCCATTCGCGGTTAAGATGAGAGTGAAATGTATGGGCTTCGGGCCAAACGAGAATAAAGACAAGTTTTTCATCTACACAGTGGTGTCTGGTGTAAAAGGTAAGCGATTAATTGGTCTAAAAAGCACGTAGCTTTCACTTGTAAAGATGAAAATCCTGTATTTATTCTCCTTTGGCCCGAAGCCCATGCATTTCACTGTCCTCTTAAGCGCAAATGGAGGTCTTTGACGTCATTTTCGCTGCGTGTGCTCGCGCACACCGGCGGCTGCTGGCCCGTGGAAAGAACGTGCGCCACTTATTATGGGCACTAAATTCTTTGGTTCAGTATCCCTTTAATGTTGCTGTAAAGGTAGAAGAAGCGGAGTCAGTGAATTGACGTGATCAACTACAATGCCTAGAAGGTGCTGTGTGAGGGACTGTCCCGGTATTTCAGCAACTGAAGAAGAGATCACACTGCATGCATTTCTGAGAGACATACATCGGCCGCATGAGCACCCAGTAAACTAGTTCTACTCATGCTCTAGACAAAATACGTACTTTGTGCTCGACGTTTACTTGTACTTGGTACACTCACCAGTTCGTATTCTTTAGACGGCAGGCATCTACAGCCTGGAGAGTATCCGATGATTCAACGACCTCGGTGTCTGAACCTTCAGCAATGCGATCGGGCGTGTCGTATGCTAGCAATCCTAATTTCTGCGAGCGTTCTAATTTTTTTTTTTCAAAACTTGATAGCTTGTTTTGCGCCCAGTATAGCCCTGTATTATCGGACTGACGGCATGCACTCGTACACTGTCTTGTACTCGCAACGCTTTCATCATTGACCTCCATCACGTCGATCCACTGACTCTTCGTCCTCAAATTTTACAGCACGCAAACTAACCAACGGTGCAGGGATAAAGAGTTAGTGGAACTGAAACTTCGTTTTCTACGATCGCTCGTACGAAGAGCAGAATAATAAAAAGAAAAAAAGTCTTAGGCACGGTCGCGGAGAGCACGAGGAGTGAAACTCACGCGACTTCCGGTTAACCCACTTTTAGTGACGTAGCTCGATGCCTCCTTTCTGACCGCCCCGACACCTTGCGGTACACTGTTACGTCACAGTGCACGGCGGGAACTTTAAATTGGGCCTCATATTTCTATTTTTTATAAAAAAAACTACGCAACTCCATAGTGAAACAATGTTTTTGTAATGTCCTGATATGCCATTGCAACGTTTAGCGTGAAAAAAAAAAATATTTTTTTTGGCGTGTCAGAGGCCCTTTAAGGTAACGTTTCTGTGCTCTCGTTGACCATCGGAATCTTCGAGGTCTGCAGTGAATCGTGTGCAATATATTTGGATACACAGCTTAGCGACGGCAATTGCGTGAGTCGTGCTTGGCAGTGTGTGATCGTGGTGCCGCTTCGTTCAAATGACCGAAGGCTTACTTTGGTTGTGCGGCGCACCGGAGAGCTGCCTTGAAGCTAGTAGTTCCTGTGCCGTGCTTTAGTTGATGCTGTGCTGCTTCCTAAATTGTTCTGGCGTAGACGTGCACTTTCATGGAGCACAGTTGTTGCTGTTATTATTGATTCCACTGGTCTGTCGCGCGTTTCGTCGAAACAAACGTTTCATCAACACTCGTTACGCGAATTGCTAGCTGTATGGACATTTCATCGCGCGTGTTACCAATCCTGTCCACCCGTTCACGCCGCTTTGCGACGACAGTCTGCTGCGGCTCATTACCAGAACAGTGGTCCCACATTCATTTCAGTTCAGTTCGTCCACGACAGTCGCCAAACCCCGAAGGAGAGGATTTATTCGAACAGAATGCCACTAAAGAAATGCAGCTTCTTTAGTGGTCAGGATAGACTCTCTTCTGTCAGATTTGTTATATTGTAATGGATGCTTGCTCCAGTCCTATCTTCTATCAATATTTACTATTCTGGAAAGTTCCAGGCCATGCTCAGCTGTCATCGTATGTTCTGGTGGAGGTGATAAGGTACTTTACCCATAGCCCTTCACTCTGTGTGAACCCTGGCGGCTCCTCAGCCGAGCTGCCCGATAACGGGACATGGGTGGCGGACTATCTCGCGTCCCGTTATCGCTCGTCTTGCGGTTAGCGTCCCGTTAAACCATAAGACGAGCAAGTACCGCAAGGACGAACCTCGGAAATACACCACGAATACCTGAAATCCGAGACAGTCGCTGCTACCAGCAAGAACCACCGGAATTCAGTCTTTTGCCAGAAAAACCGAAGCTGACTAAGCCAACAATGACAAACCTGTAACAGCAAACCGCGTCCGTTCCCACCATTGTTTGCATGCCCGTTGCACCTCACACTCTGACGCCCTTTCACGCAAGGTGTATGAAGACGTCGAGAGCTGGATTGAACAATATGACCGTATCGCCCGCCACTGTGGGTGGACAGACAACCAGCTCCTGCAGAACCTATACTTCTCATGAAAGAAACTGCCAGGCACTGGTTTGAGAACCACGAATCCTCCTTAACGTCGTGGGAAGTTTGCAAAATCGAGCGGAAGTGGACGTTCATCAGCCAGCATTGACGAGAGAGAGCCGAATTCCTGATTCTGTCCAGGACACGGCCTCAATGAGAGCGTCACCGCCTTCGTGGAGGATGTTTTGCGCCTTATCGAGCATCCACGCCAACCCTGGTGCTACAGAAGACGAGAAGCTGAGAATCCCATGCCCCTCATGTGAGGGACAGCACCTTCGGCAGCCTTGTCCGCAACCCCACGACAACAGTCGAAGGGTTCATATCACCAAGGTTTCCAACATTGAATGTGCACTGCAGGCCCGAGCCTGTCAATATCAAAAACTTCCCAGCGTTTCGACACTCGAAACGTCCAGCTGCAACTTCGACGCCAGCCTCCCAGGCATCCACGACGTTGTCCGGGCAGAGATCAGGAAGCTACTTCCTGCCATCAGTTGCCCGGCTTTCATTTCGATTGCCGAGATTGTTTCGGAACAAGTTCGACAGCAATTTCAACTGGAGACCTCTTCGAGCAAAGCGGCATCTGACAAACCGAGGGCAACTTATCCCACAAAGCCACGACGACCGCCACCGGCTACCCGTTAGTATTCAATGCCGATTCAGCGAGATACCCCAACGCCGAAGCATTTCCGACATCGGAAAGAACCAGTGTAGGTCCGCGCTGAACAAAGTACACCGAGGAAAACGGAGGTGCTGCGAATGGTCGACGAAAACCACTCTGCTACCACTGCATGAGGCCGACCATGCCTACTGGAGGTGCCCTTACCAATGAATTGGCCTGCAAGGGTTCGTGCCGAACAACCCTCGACCACATCTCGAGGAGCGTCCGCGGGACATTGAAGAGTATCTTTGGTGGCCTTTGTCCCTGGTGTCGACATTACCCCAAAGCTCCTAATCCCCATCACCTCAACGGGAGGTAAGCACGACAGAGCAGGTGAGCGGCAATGCAAGGACAGTTGATTTGGTGTCGGTTGTCATCCAACAATACCTAATAATTTGCTGACACCAATTATCTGCATCCACGCCACAAAGCACACAATTTCCAACTTTGAGGGAGAATGCCGCTGAGTGACTTGAAGAAATAGAATGGTTGGATGTTCTCAAAACTGGACACCAAGCATCACCCGACTTCACTTTGACACACAAGACTTACACAAGTTGCAGTGGTCGCGGGATGCAGAAAAAATCGCCATTACGAAATGGAAGTGAAATGGCTTGGCTAGCAAACAAACATTGTTGCCAGCCTTCAAGTCAACAGTACAGCAAAAGGCACAGCCACCTAAGCAATACATGCCCGAGCTTGCTGCATTGACGCAGAAAACTACCAGGAAAATGTGCGGATTAGAAGCCAGCCCTGCAGCTTCAGTGCATCAGATGTGAGTGGCCGCACATGACGCATGATTACAAGACGGCATCAGTCGGTCAAAGTTGCCACTCGACCAAACTGAAAACCGATGTGCCAGGAGCGTCATCCAACAACAAGGAGCACAGGTACTACGACTGAACGCCTGACACGAGACTGTCGCAGAGAGAACTTGTTATGGAACCATTTGCAAAGAAACAATAATATATGTAATCAAGTGGAAATAAACATATTTGATACACTAACCAAATAAACATATTTCCGCTCGCCTTCGGAGTCTACACACAAAAAATAGTGTTCACCTCACTTGCTGGACTTTTTGAGGACACTTGCATCTCGGACTTCTCAATATTAATTAATCGGACGTACCAGACTCGCAGACTGGTTGCAATGGGCTGCACTCGTTCCACTTCTCCTGAACATGTGGCCCATCCGAAAACCGACTCCAGTGATGTGAAAATGTTGTTTATTAATTTACTCCCTTCAAGGGCCGCTGTAGGCATTGCAGAGAGGATACATAAAACTATACGCATGATAATAACATCAAAGCTCTCTGACATTAGTGAGCACGAAACGGGCCCAGCTATCGAAAATAAATATTACACTGGTAAGGAATAATTATTGCTGTAACTTGTTAATTGCACAAACAAACATACCTCTTAGCAACTAGTTTAATAGTATGTGTTGATGCATTGTCATATAGAAACACACTTCCTATACACAATAGACCCTTTGCAGAACCCAATCAAACAACACAATTGTCACCATTTTTTTTCGGCGTAAAACACACGAATGGACCCCAGCTCACTTCAAACGCTAATGCAGCATTCGAGTTCAATAGGCGCTGAGCCGAGTTCACAGTGATGGTGGACATAACATTCTTGTCGAACAAATGCCCAAAGTACGAGGGGCGTTCATAAAGTTCGTATTATCGTCACGAAGGAATAGATTCAGCAATCAAACTCGACTAGGAGTTGAGACTTTCTCTACATATTCGCTACCAAATGTTACCCACTTTTTCTAGCGATGCACCACATGCCGGAGGCCATTGTTATAAAACTCCTCGTTTTGAGGGTTCAGGAATTGCTCCACTTTAGCAATCACTTTGTCGCTGTCCTTGAAATGCTTTCCTCTTATTTGGCCACAATGGAAGCGTCTCCGCCATTCAACCAAAGTGTCATAAACTGGGGCGTTGTCCCCGAACAACGCTCCCAGATTGGAATGAATATCCTTGGCATTGCTTCCTTTCAAATGGAGAAAACGGATCACTGCATATGCTTGGTATCGATGGGCGCCGCCATTTTTGTTTCGACTCCCTAGCGGCGTTCCGAGCTACTATAGCATGCGATGTTTATACAGCGCGGAAACTAGAGGGACGCGCGCTCATGTTGATGCCTGTTTTGTTCCATTTTGTTTAATTCTTTGTGCCGATAATACGAACTTTATGAACGCCCCTCGTATAAAGGCCTAGGGTAATTAGAGTAGTAGCTACTGTAATTCGTTTCATCACAATTTGGCAAGTGGCAAAGGCTACAGTCTCAGTGAGTCAATATGTACGTTGAAGAGGGGCACATGACAACATATCATCAGAGTGCTCGTCTGCAGATTTGTCACACACCTTCGCTCCGTCTCTCTGATTGGCTCGAGGGGGCTGTGGCGGTTGCCCTTTTCCAAGTTACGGTGATACGAAGTATAGGCAGCCCACACTTTTGAAAAAAGTATATTGAAGAGACTGAAAGGAATGGTAGTCAAAATTCTTCAACAAGACTGCTCTTCAGGCAAGGGATGAACACAAATGTGAATCATCTTATCCAGGTAATTAGAACCAGTAAATAATTGACCGACTAATACAATGCACTCTTGATGAAAAAAAGTATTGCTGCCATAAATCCTACGAAAGAGAAAAATGTGCCGTTAATCTATGCGTACACCAAAACAGTTGTTCTTATAGCAAGTCGAATAGCTTTGAAGCAGGTGCCTGCAACGATTTATTCATCCCCACACTCAATAAAACGTCATCCTCGTAGCTGAAAATAAGTTTGCACTTCGCGCTCACAAAAAAAGTAAGAAAGGCAATTGAATGTAGAATCGTCGACTAGCACAAAAGGTTAAATATCGCAGGAGCTTCCTCGCTAAAAGTTGCTATGGTTATTCGGTGACGCAGGGCTGAAACAACTTCCCCTAGGCCCTAACGCGACGTATACATTTCGCTTCAATTCTCAGACATTCCAACGTTCATACGAAGCTAGAAAGATGCGAATATTTTATTTCTGTAGTTATATAGTAAAATTGTTGATAAGTGCAAAACGTAAAGATCGCAGGAGCTTCCTCGCTAAAAGTTGCTGTGATTATGCAGTTACCTAGGGCTGAAACAAATTCCCCTAGGTCCTACATCCGACGCATACATTTCGCGTCGATTCTCAGACATTCCAACGTTCAAACAAAGCTAAGAGAATGCGAAAATGTCATGCTAAAAGCACTCAAAGTTCTATCGATCCTCGAACACATCCCGGAATCCAAGCACCGGTACGGCGATACGGCTGATGCTGTCTCACATATGTTTATATCCAGATGATCCAGAGCGAACTTGCGCAAAAAGGGTATAAAGTCTCATTCCTTCATATTTTCACATTATACCTGCGTCAGCGAGCACGAAGAAGCCCGAAGTCGTCGGAAAGCAGCTGCACATCACGGCTACCGCGCACTGAACAAACTCGCCTCCGCCAGCTCTGGGCGCTGCCATCTTACCTGTGACGTCACGGCTCTTGGGAGGTCACGTGACGAGTGGTCACATTTGTGTACAACATGGCGGCAACCGGGGGGGGGGGGGGGTGCCACTTCCGAACTTCCGGTTTATCACTCTAAGCCCCTCTACCTCGTTGGGCGAGGCGCTCAAAGCAAATGTTGGTTTCTTTTTTTTTAGTTTGAGCGCTGTCCGTTAGGTGGCGCGTGTCGCCGCCCAATTCAAGGAGTCGCGCGTTTATGTGTCTACTTATTTGAGTGAAAAACATGGAGGCGTTCCATGGCTCCACTGAGCAGCCTTACGGAGGGATCGGTTCTCGGCCTCTTGTCCCAGTGGGATCATTCCCATAGCCAGTTGAATGGGTGTTCCGTGCGGTGAATAGCGCCAAGTGCGTGCACAGACGCGGTGAGGATTACCAGGGACTTGAAAGTGGATAACGAATGATAACAGGTGAGCAGGAGCGTTGAACGATCGGAACCGACGCCGCTTGAATCGGTGATGCTTCGCCTCGCCGCTGTCAACCGAAAACGCCGGATCACTTGCGGCAAGCACAGCAAGCAGATGCTCTGTTCAATAAAGACATCATTCCATTTGTCGCTATACGATTCCTCCTTTGAATGTTTTCTGGCCGCGAAGTAAATGCAGCCGGCCGCGCGAAAGCAGTCAAGGACGAACCCCCTCGAATGCCCCCCCCCCCCCCCCCCCCCTCACATCGTCGCCCCTACTCGTAATAGGTGCGGTGCCGGTGCTTCGAGGCGCGTTTTGGAGTTCTTTAGTGCGCACGGAAGGCAGCGAACGGGCGTACGCATTTGAGAATCGAATTTTAGCAAAAAGCAGTCCAGCTCGCTAGGCCTTACTCGTATTGCTCCACTGTCGCTTGCCAGCCGCCATGTTGCTTTCGGGGGTGGTCACTGTGATTACCTGTTGATTGCATGCCGTGTGACTACCCATGGGGTCGTTAGTATAACTAAAGGGGGGGGGGGTAGCGATATCTGTGACGGCTTCTGACGACCCCAAATATAGTACCCTACGACTACCCTTTTGTTGAGAGTGTAGTGAGGTTCAGTATTGCGTAAGCAAGCGCAAGCACTGTGCGTTTGCGTTGGCCTCGCGCGTTCCACACTGCGCGTGCGCGGAGCCCGAACTGCGTCTTGTATGAACGCATGGCGATGACGCAGGTGAGCAGCGTGCAGTACGCAACGCTAATGCAAACGCACGGCGGTTGCGTTTCTTCCAATACGCAATACTAAAACTCGCTATTATTTATGATCTGAATCAGTGGTTAGTACTTGTCTAACTTCTCCTCCTTGATACGTAAGTACTGTGTTCACTGACATCTCAAAAGATTGCGGGGTGTGCCTTAACATGTTCAGCTTCTTGTTCTGTGATTCGGTTTCTGGCGTTCTTATCGGCTGATGCCGCAATCTCATTAGAGAGTTTTAGGGAACCGGTTTTGCACATCCGATACGGTACGATGGGCCCTCCGGTACAAACGGCGCGTATGATACCGCACAAGACTCGCGCATGCGCAGTTCGTACCGGAGGGCCCATCGTACCGTGTCGTACCGATGTGCAAAAAACGGTTTCCTAGATCGTTTTACTGACTGTGGGACTATGGAACGATAATAATGTTCAAAGGGATCGCCACGCCCTACGTTTCTTAAGCTGCCAGTTACTGTAAAAACACGTTTTGGTAAATGTTTTTAAGGAATTATCTTCATGTGGTTCTGTTTTGTACAGTGTGTTAAAATAAGTAAAGATGTAATTTTTTACGGCGAAAATAAACTACGCGTCCTCGCCGAACGCCCATTTTCCGCCCCAATGTAGCGCTAGTGGTCCGAATCAGATAACAGAAATTTCAAAACTGACCGTTATCTCGTTAAAACGTTATGAATGATTTTATGAAATGTTCAATGGTAAAATGGGGACCGACGGAGGGAGGGAGCCATGGAATGTGTGGACCTGAATGACGCCAGCTACCAAGAACGGGCCCAATTTTTTCGTTGCAATTTCCAGAAAATCATTTGGACCCTTTGGGCAAGGTAACGGTTAGTTTTATAAATTTCTCGTCTGGTTCGGAGGACCAGCGCAACATTGGAGGAAAGGCTTTGCATTCGGCGACGCATAGTTTTTTTTTTTTTTTTTTTGCGGGGAAAAGAAAAAGTACCCCGTACATTTTTTTATACGCAGTAGAAAGCCGAAACCCGTACAAGTCCAAAAAAAAAAAAAGAGAAGATATCTGGCCTTTTTTTTTACAACTACCTTGCTGGAAACTGGCTCAAAAGCTGCTTTTGACGAAAGCTTCCTTCGCTCGGCAAATGAAGAAATTACGGCTTCCTTAACTGCGGTTGTTCCCCGTGGCTCGCTTGTCGTCCTGTTTTATTCCTATATTTTGTTTTCTTGCGCTCTTCCAGTGGGTTGAACAGATTTTATTCCGGCTATATTTTTCTTCTTTCACTGCTGGAGGAAGTAACGACGGGGGTGCAAATTCGACAACGCCGCCAGCCGACAAAGAAACTGCGAGAAATTATACTGATGGTGCTGAGGTTTCAGGAATAGCACTACCTCCGCTTTTGTTCTTTTCATTCTTATTTTTTTTTATTTCACCCTTATATTGAGTGAGACTCACCGAGAGCCACAGAAGAACCGGGGAAATATAATGCGGCATTTGGGGGGATGTAACACGACGGAATTAAGTCCGCGCTGCGCGTTCTTAGTAAGCCGCGTCTGTGCTTCAGGCTTTTGGGGGAGATGATGGTGCGGACTGCTTCACTGACTTCATCGAAAGACGGCAGTTCGAAGAAGGTTTGTTTTTTTCTTTTTTAATTGAACAGGACAAGCCGTTTTTAGATTTTGATGCTACGCGCTATTTGTGGCGCGGGGATGATGGTGATGCACACTTTAAGGACCAACTGCACGAAGCGTTTCGTCTTTGGACTTCTGCATTAAGCCGCGTCTGCCGGAGCCGGAGGAGAAAAACGAAAAACGTGAATGGCACGTAGGTGGTGCCAAGAGAGGTTATTGAATGCTAAGAACTATATCGCGCTGTGTGATTATCTCTCGATTTCAAAACTGAAACAAACAAAAATATATCACCTCATGCGAGACGACGAGTTGTCATGTCCCTGCTGGAACTGGCAGGACACACCTAGCAACGCCGGTTAGGTGCTTCGTTTTTGCAATAAATTAACGTTTTTCTCACTATTAACCGAAAGAAAAAAAAAGTTCACTCCTGATTTAATCCGATATCCTTAAGGATGTTTTCTATCTTGTTCCTCTTTAGTTCCACAAAACACGCGCGCTGCTTGATCGAAACTACATAGATGCAGAAGGCATTTCTGATAAAGTAGCAACTGATAAGAGTTCTATTAGACCAGTGCAATGGGGTCAGCCAGATTAACCAGGAGATGTGAAACACAATGTAATCCAGTCCTTAATAATTATGTGGGTTTTACCAGCGACGTTACTTTTAAAGAAAATTGAATTTTGCGTTGATGACCAGTGACAGATCAAGATCACAAAGAAAAACTCGTACCCTCTTTTTAGGGGACACGTTTGACACAATGGCAGTTATCTCATAGTTTTCAATGCTTTATCTAGGACGTGACTGTTTACAAGGTGAAGATTGGAACTCGTACCATGAGAAGACAGTGTTCGACGATCTGGAAGGGTATGCCATTCTGTCTTTGTAGCGCTCCCGCCGCTTTCAAGTGTCTCATTGGCAAGATCCTTCTAGGTTTGCCTCTTAAAGTATGTCTCGTATATGTTTAATTATCGACGCGTAACAAACTCTTCCAAGCTGCAGTGCGCGTCAACTCTGGCAACTCTTCTTGATCCAATATATAAAGCAGGATAGTATAAGGTGGAACTACTTGCCTCCTACTGAACAAACTACTTGTTCTGTTATATTCAACTCGTTAATCCGAAAACGAATAGTTTTAACTAGAATTGCATGTATATTTTAATTAATCTTTCTAGGTAGCAGGAAGCCAAGTTTACGATTAGTAAGGAAATGATGCATTCGGATTTCAAATTACAATTTGGCAGTTGCATAGACCAAAACACATTGGTTATTGTTTTGTTTTTTATGTCGTGCGTTTCTTTGTTTATCTAGGGTCGATTGATGGCTTATTACCGACACCATGACTCTTGTTTGAAATTAGAGGCCTCCCCAGGCTTCGTGGCCTTTTGCCTCTCCCCATTTCGAATGAACACTCGAAAATAATAATCACTTGAACAGTTCGAATATTTATGGAATAATATTCACTAGCAAGCGATTATTTAGAACTGTAAACCACCCCCCTCCCCCCCCCCCTCCCCCCCCCAAAAAAAAAAATCAACAACAGCAAAACTTTGAGGGACACTTTTGAATTTTTGTTTTAACAGTTACATATGCTTTGTTTTTCTTTTTATTGTTTTTTACGCTGTGCGGTTTGAAAGCGCTACTTGAACCGTGCGTACTGTTCTGTCTTGGTAAACGTCAAGATCTTATTAGGCCTTGACATCTCTTGCCAACTATTTTTTTTTCTCGAAAACAATACACTTTTACAAATCAGAATTAAAAATTAGGTAACACATGCAAGCTGAAGGAAAGTTCTTTAGTTTTATGGTGTAGCAATTGGTTTGACTGAAAAAGAAACATACAACAGAAACAAAATTTCGCTTCATATTTCTTGGCTTAGGGATCATTTCTGAACAACCGTATCGTTTTGGGTTTTAACCCCTGAAATGCGGAGTATGTCGCGAGGTATGGACATTCTTAAAAATGACATTCCTCTCAGTCCTCATTAGTATAAGCATATCACTTTTCGCAGCACGTGCACACTTGACAATATCAACTTTTCTTGTGCGACAACAGTGATTTTCATCAACTTTTTACGTTGTTCATTATTTGTTTCTTCAGATTTGGTCTGTTCTTTTTATAATACTATTTATTATGCGGTACACTGCGCGACACTGTTGAGACCCGTTCAGACACTTGCATTCAGAGCGACCGGAACGACAATGAACGAATGCAACCGGTTGGAACGACGAGTTGCCATGGCAAGGGAGCGTCAAACGGCCGTGTCGTTCTCGTCGCAAGGAGTTTAACTGAGCTTAACTTTTTCGCTACTTTTTGGAACAACTGGAGCGACCGCAACGACAGATCAATCATGGGTCGAGGAGAGTTGGGCCGCGCGCATTACTTAACGGTCGTGGTTCCTGCGGCCTGCTGAGAAACATGGCGTCGGTGATGATCGTCGGCATGGTCGGTGTGGTGGAAGCTCACCGTTCTAAGTTTGAAGCGTTATCATCGACAATGAATTATCGTCATGGGTCGCGATGATAAACAGCACGTCGTAGAAGAGATCTATCCATTCGTGCGGCGACGTCGTGGCGGCTGCCTGAGGACAACAGAAAAGCTTGAGTCGTCGTGTTTGTTTTCCTCGACTACAGTGGTCCTTTTATGATATTCGTGTCCTCGAACATCCCCTGGATTTATTCTTTTGCTTAATTCATCGTGTGCTTAAGTTCAGTGTATAACTTGTGCATACTGTTTTTAAAAAAAATGTGTATGAATGATGCGAATGTTCACACGTTTTCATCACCAGAGAAAAGTTATTAGTGTTAGTATTCTTGAACACTTGCAACGTCTGTTTTATCACGAAGCCATATCTCTACGTTGCTCTATCGTCGCTAAAATTACATCGTCCTTTGTAATCGTAGAGGGAGCCTGTAGCAAGTGGTGTGCTAAAAGTAGTGATCGTCCAAAACGGCGTTCTGCCTCGTTTTTTTTTTCTATTTAACCTTGCGAGCCCGATCCTGAAAAAAATTAATAAAGCTTGATGCTATCAAAAAATTGTCTGTCCGTTTTCTGTTATGCCAGTGAGTGACATCGCGTCCCCTACATTTAAGAGGCGCCGTGGAAGCAGCTGACGGCGACGGAAAAAGCGGTCGCCGTGCTGCCTACTGCCATGTTTGCCAGAGTTTCTGCGCTTCTTTGTAGGAGTGTGTGCGCGTGGCAGAAAATGGTCGTTCTAGTCGCTCTGGTGTGTCAACGTACTCAGTCGTAGCTAGCTCACCCTTGCAGAAGTCTGACCTAGTCTTTAGTGCGAGCACGACATCGACGCTTAGAAGATTACTTCGAAATAAAATTTACGAGCACCCTATTTTACTGCTTAGGTATAGTGGTTAAGTACTTCAAATACGGTTCTGATGATAGTTTTCGATTGTATGAGAAAAGGAACAAAAACTGCTAAATCAACGATCGTTTGTTCGCGCTAAAAGTGTTGCTGTTGGCGCGGACAGGTGATTGTAGTTTTCTTCTTTTTTTATTTCAGAATCAAAAGTTTGTCTTTAAAATTACTATTGGGATGGCAAGTGCTTATTTGGGGCACTAAACTATGGTAAGCAGTAAAGTTAGATGCTCGCCAATGTCATTTCAAAGTTGAGTGCGATAAACCGCCCAAGTCCTGTTCGCGCTAACAGTGTTGCACAGTGTGCATACCTTCTTGTAATTGCAGTCACAAAAATAGGGTAATCCAAGTGCTGTAACTTCTGATCGCTTTAATTTGTTAGATAAAAAAATCTTTATACACGTATATAAATATCGGCCGCCTATATTTGTAAGAAAGCTGCGACATGATGATGAAGGAATTGATTTAGTAGTCTTTCAACGCATCTTTTCTATATTATTGTCATTTCCTGTGCCAAATACGCAAGCATTGCAACCAAATGTTTTGTAGAGAATGTGATCAATCTAGAGATACCCACCAGAAAGCAGCTTTAAATATCTTAGTTTTTTCGCATAATAAGCTACTTCCAAGGCTCATTTCTTTTCCACTGATTAAGAAATAAAAGAGGCCACATGTTTTTTTCAGGCTTTAAATAGAAGAGCTCTTGCAGATTGGCGTCACTAAACTAATATTGAAACTGTCACAACAACCCGCCAGGTTTCAACGTTTCAAATGAAGATGGGCTTATTACGAACCCGAAGACTATGTGAGTTCAATAAAATTTGCTGCCGCAAGAAAATCGTTTTCTGTGCTCAGAGGGTTGTGTAAGCAGGACCGTAAATAAACATAAAATTGAGCAACCAGACAACCAGGTCGTCCATGACGCGGATGAAATCAATGTGGTAGTGAGTGCAGTCAAATTATAGTCAGAGGAATGCTTTTGAAAGAGTGAGTGCGTACACTTTCAAGCATGTCAAAACCAGAGCTAGACAGCTTGGTGCCATGAATGGACTAGCGACCTCGGTAATAGCTGTGGTGACTTTTCACTATTCTCTGATGGGGCTTTATATTTTAAAGAACCCAAAGTACAAGTGGCCATGAAGCTGGAACAATTATAAAGTTGTCCGGGAACTAAGTTTAGCCAAACGGAAGGGGCAACCTCTTTGTGTTCGTTTGCATCTTTGAGGTCCACTGACCGATTACAATTTCACTTATTAGAGTGACGAAACACATCATAGCCTCAAACGAAAGACTGCAACATCTTTAACAGTGAAAATATGATTAGATGCATAATCAGCACCATATGCAGTACCACATAATTCTGTGTCGACAGTTTATTCTGGGAGCAAAAAGATTCTCTCTTTGGGTAAAATGGATATCAGTTTTGCTACTATAAAACGTATGATGGACCACATGAGACTCTTCAAATATTATTGCCTCAAGCGAAAGTCAGGTCAGAACTATGTGAGCTTTATGACTGTCGTACTTAATGACATTTTGAATTTTATATTATTCAAGATCAGCCAAGTTCTGCATGAGTAAGGCAAAAGGTGCGACCACCCTGCAGCCTGCAAAGTGCCGTTGTTTCTTTGCCAACTAAATATTTTCACCTACAACCTTTGTGTCCCAATTTTGCGAGGGGTCAATGAAGTGATAGGGACACTACCCGGAATAGGAAGAAATCGCAACCATACAGTAATTATATTAACAATTTAATGAGAGGGCCAGAGCTTTCCAATTTTGGAGCTACAATGCAGAAATTGTCATTGTAATTCTGCTGGACAACATGGTTTCCTGGAACCATGGGGGGTACAGATCCGTCTGGCGTCGCACCAGACTCGAGGAGGAGGAGGAAAGGAGGGAGAGGGGGATTGAAGAGGGTGAAAGAAGGAAGGAGAGGAGGAATACAGAGAACGAGAAGAGGAGGGCTGAGGAGGAAACTGGGAAAGGGCCCCCCGGAAAGTTTGTTGTGAAAAAAAAAAAAAAAAATCAGGAGCAATAAGCGTGCGCTCTTCACATTGGGCCTATTTCTCGAGTTTTTAAGAACCTACTAGACTAATGGTTTTGATTTCGCATAGCTGCTTTCTTAGGATTTGGAATATGGGTTGTTTTGTTATTTTATTTCACAACGTAAATTATAGTTATTTTCGGCAAGAGAAGAAATGTTGATTCCTGGGCAGTCAATTTTCACTCGTTGATCGCTCGCTTTAGAGAGGAATAATTGAGTCACAAAAACATTGGCATATCAGCATACAAGTGTCATAATTTTGTAAACCCTCAGTAGACATTTACCCTCCATTACGGCATCAAGTGACAACTGAATCCACGTTGTTGTTCGCACTGACCTAAAGGTGTGCTAAGAAATAATTTTAAAGTTTTGTTAACTTGGAAATCGATCACATGGGGATTCAAATGTGATGGAGAACGTTAGTTTTAATATCGTCTAAAAAGAAGCCCCGACCGCGCGGCAGTAAGGTAACCATTTTGGGAGAATCAAATGGGTGGAAATTGTTTCAATAATACCGCCAATATATTTTTGCCCTGAAAAAATGAAGTGACAAAATAAATTTCTAGCATCCGACATTACACTAATATATTACTACAATTAAAAATGTGCCCCGTTATTGATCACTTTAGATACAAAAAAACAAAACAAACTTGACTTGCCTTCCCAAAGCACGTTTTCAATGAGAATGTGGGCTTGGAAAAACAGAGAAGTATTGTTTCAAATGCGAAAAAATGAACCTGTGGATCCTGCGCGGTGACAAAAAGAAAGGCTCCCATATGTTTCATATGTGCCTAATATTCTCATAGCGCGTAGTAAGTGTAAAAAGGGCAATTAATTAAAAAAAAGAAACAATGTACTAAAATTAGAAGACAAAACTCTCTGCCATTTGTTTATGCTATTCAGCGCAAGGAGAACCTACTGTTAGCCTTGCAGAGGCTATGTGGAGAGCCATATACCGGGTGTTTTTCTTTTTTATTCTTGCAGATTTGCTTTAAAAGAAAGCCATGAAAGCTACACTTATGCGGTTTGCGTGAGTGAGTTATACCCCCAGGGGGACATTATGTGGGTGACTAATCTTTGCGCTTAGTCGGTTAATTAATTAAAATTCACTAATTAACTTTTTAATTAGTGAAAATAAACATTTGGTTTCAATTAGAAACTTACTGAGCGTCGTCCAAAACCCCTAAATCAGTATATTTAGAAAGACTTTGAGCGCCTGAGAGGCGCAGTGGTGTGCTGAAGTTACCACTCGTGGAGCAGGTACAAGGCTGGGGCTAGATAAGAGACGGAAAAATTGCGCGGGCGCCTTACCGCAACCGCTAGCCTTGTACCTGCTCCACGGGTGGTAACTTTAGTGCACTACTACGCTTCTCACGCGCTGAAAGTCTTTCTAAAAATGACTGATTTAGGGATTTTGGACGACACTCAGCAAGTTTCTAATTGGAACCATATCTCTATTTCCACTAATTAAAAAGTTAATTAGTTAAATTTAATTAATTAGCCGACTTATTGCAAAGATTAGCCACTCACATAATGTCCCCCTGGGCGTATAACTCACTCGCACAAACCGCATAAATCTAGCTTTCATGGCTTTTTTTTAAAAAAAATCGAGAAGAATAAAAAAAAAGCATGTATATGTTAAAGTGAGACAAAGCGTAAACGAAGAGAAATATAAAATCTAGTTTTGAAGTATCATTTAGCAGCACTACTGCCTTAAAAAAAAACATGCCTTGAAAAAAAAAAAAAAAACGATGATCATGTACACTACGAGAATCAAGGTTAATAAAAACAAAAACCGGACACGGGTCGCAAAAAAAAAAAAAAAGAGGGCACAGTACAAATACGTCTAAAAATAGATGTTCCTGAGACACTGTTGTGTTTTACGCTCTTTATTGTGCCGCGTGATTCTGCGTTATTTTGGTTGCTAACTATATGTTAGCAGTTTTCCTGCGCGAGTCAGGCATCTTTGACCCGATCACAACTTTTGTAAGAGCCTGGAAATAGTCTTTAATGGCTCGTGGGAGACAATACACCCTAAATTGATTAGGTTGTATCCCGGGTTCTCTACGGTATCCTGTGCTTATACGCGAATGGCGAGGCACTGCGTAGGATTGTGCCTGTTCAATTTCGGGCGGAACGCAATTAGTGTCATCCGCCGGACTCGACGACAGCGTGGTCCCGCTCTCCGAAGCCATCAGTTCATCTCGGTAATGATGCTCATGCACACGGAAGCGACGACCCAAAACGATCACCAACTCTTGACGAAGCCCAACCGTTCTCGCATCGATGGTTTTTACATCACATGTGGAGCAAAAACAAGTGTTCGGTTGCCCTCTTCGCAATACTCAGCCTTTCTTAGGGTTACTTGCTCGTGAAAAGCGCTCATCGACTGCCAAAGTGGCATAAACGTTTTTATTCCCTTTAACAGCGAAGAGCTGAAGTTACTCAGTATGCGGAAAATTACGGTGTGTCTTGGGGTCACCCTACTACTGCCCATCGCGCCGTCGCTGTCAGCATTAACAAAAATGGGACCAAGATATCATAATAATAAAAAAAGAATGACAGATTTCGAGCAATCTGTTTCATAACG